>JARJDZ010010097.1:0-27633 GCA_030264555.1 Aleochara sp. GC000083
GCCAGTTGAACCCTGGTTTTTTAACGAGGTGTTACTCCTCGAACCCTCCTCCTTCCTTATCACTTGCATGATAAGGCCCCCGGCTTGGGACGGGTATAGCGGAGTTAAATCTTGCATATGTACATAGAACCAACCAACCACCAACCATTCATGTTCCACTGTACAATTAATTAACATTTTCATCAACCAAACAACCATATGCCATCTTCTGGATTCAAGTCCAAATCCTCAGCACACACTACAAATCATTTGAAACAAAATAATTAGTTTCACTCCATTTCACACCTGAATCCTACAAGTGATCTGTAACAAATAAAATATACATAATAACGATAAAACTTAAGCCGAACCAGAAACCTCAAGCATACGCAAAACTCTAGAATAGTACTTGCATTGCTGATAAGTTGGATATCAAAAATTCCCATTGTATTTCATGGTTCATCAATATAAATTCATGCTCTCATATCACATAAAATTATTTTTACATGGTTATAAACTTTTACTGCCAACGTAATTCAGATATGGGACTAATTATTGAATATTTGTACTAATTATGCAAATATCTTTTTCATTTGCATTGTATCAGTAATTTAAAAGTTTGTTCGAGTCAAGATATGATTGTATCTCAACAAGTAACCATAAGAATTAGTAATAAAAATGGGACCAACCTCATAACTTGTGTTGCAAGTTTTCCAATTACATCTTAGCAGTAGTTCAATGTGCTGCAAACTGGATGCAGGAATCAAATTACAAAATTGCAGTGGACTTGTGATGACATCATCAACGATTACACAACTTCTTCGCCAGCGAGGACGAGTACTTGCTAATGGTTACTAAACACCAAAGAAAATAATATTAAATTAAAAAAAAAAATGACCACACCTATTTCAATTGTTCAATATGCAAACCTGCTTCCTGAAGATCAGAGTGCCAAAATAAAATAATTTTGTATTTATTTCTTACCAATCTCTTGGCAGTAGAGGCCTTGAATACAAAATCATGATTGAAACATAGTAAAGACTGCAGCACTGTTTCTCCAACTAGTGTAGAGAAGATACCATTACTAGGTATCTAGTAGGTTGAAAGTAGTAAAGCTGATTCTAAAACAAGAAAAATAATTATGTACATGTTTCTCCATTGTAGTCATAAGATTTTAGGAACAATACCATAAAACACTGCTGTAGCTAAAATCATTTATTGCAAGGTTCTTCAACTTGGAGTGAAGGTCTCAACAGAACTTGTAAAATTCTTTCCAAATATCCATTGCTACATGAGATCCTCAAAATTATAGTTAATTTGACTATTCTAAAACAAGAAAAACACAAATATTATCCATTGTATTAATGAATTGTTTACAGTACAAACAAACACACTCAATATCATGAATTGAATACCTACATAGGCTATTGAAAACTGCTTTTGATGCAGTAAGTTCTGCAGGATGTTGCTTCGCCCTCACCTTTTGTCCCATGTTATCAGTGATGCAATTGTTTCTCTGCTTTGCATCAGAATACAATTTAAATTCAGTTCAATTCCAAGCCACCCTCCACATTGTCCCAATTTCCAATCAGCCAGGTTGCATAAAAAATATTAGATATGAAGAAGTAATGATAATAATTTATCAATATATGAAACTTACATTTATAATATCTGGTAAATGCAGAAGGTATATGTATTTTGATTATCATAATAATAGTTTAATAGGATGAATCCCATCCAACATACTGCTTCTGTGTGCTCCAAGTTTCCCAACTTTTGGAAGGCTGCAACAACATTGAAGTTTCTAAAATAAGAACAGCATGCAATTACATTTGCAAATTATTTTTAGCACCATCATCATTTTAGCGATTCCAACATGGCGGCCCGATTGAAAATTCATGAACAAATGAAAGATTGCAAGAAAAATAAAAATTGAACTTTTTGACAGCTGACTGCAGCGCCCCCACGGGCATGTGATAAAATGACGAAATGGCGAAATGAACACCTAGCGGAAAGTAGCAGAAGCTAAGTGACAGCTGTGTAAGGTCGATAAAACAGATTTCCTTACACCACACAAGATTACAGATATATGTATCCATATTTTTAAATTAACATCTTTTATTATATAAACTGATAACTGGTGGAAAGATCTTCATGCATTTTATAACAAAAATAAATAAAAGGTTTCAATTTTTTATTCCGTATTTTTCGTTCTTTCTAAATATAAAAACAACTGTACAAAGTGTAGATTCAACATTTTCACTCTATATCGAGGAAAGAGTTCGTTTTTCCACAGTAGTTAACTCTGGATGCCAAACATCAACAATTAAAACCAACCTATATGCAGTACCATTATGCCAAACTTCATGTTCGAAGCTGTCATCAAATATCATAACCTTTCCTTCTTCCCAAGACCTAAAAATCACAATAAAATGAAAACTTGATGATTCATTTGAATTTCTTTGTTACCTTGTTTCCTCAGCTACGCGAATATATGTCTTTGGAGGAACCGTTAAGCCTAGGTGTACTCTTATACGACAATTCGTTGGTCCACAATGCGGCCACACATGCGTTCCCGGATGCATAATGCTAAACTTAATTTGCCCACGACGACATTTGACAGCATCTTCAAATGATTCTACAATGCCACACGTAATAGGACACTTTTCGCAATTGTTCTTGTGCTTTTTCCCGCGCGCGAACAATTCGAACTGCTTCCAATCGCCCGAATCGCGCAGATTCTCGGCTTCGTCCTGAAAGAAACCCTCTTTGTTCATGAGAGCAATTCCTTCAGCTCGAATACGCTTGTAGTTCGCCTCCAAGCGCTGAAAGAATTGTTGATATGAGACGGGCATCTGCTCCTTGCGCCACCACGGCCTTCCTTTAAGTCTGTCTACATTGTAGAGTGATCTTTGATACTGCGAGAGGAATACCTTTTGAGCAACACCATCTCGATACACTTCCAGCGCTTCATCAGTTCGACCAAGACGCGTGAGGGCGTCTCCAAGATGGAAGTAGAATCGTCCATCGATAACGCCTTTTTCCCTTGTTGCAATTCCCCTGTGCAAATAGTCAATGGCTTCATGCATTTTTCCATCGTTGACTTTCAGAATAAAACCATAATGGACGAGTGCGAAACCGTCTTGGGGCCAAGTTTTCAACGTCTCCTTGAGAATATTTCGCGCATCCTCGATGCGATTGATTGTCAGATAAGTAACCGTTAATTGTTGTTTGTACTTGATATCGGAGGGAAACTTTTCAATGAGTAGTTTATGTACGTATATGGCACGGCCGTACTGTCCTGAAATTTAAACTTTTTAAGTTTCTTGCTACAAAAGTTATGCGAAACTATTACCCAAAAAGTGCAATCGATTGATGCAACGATTGGCGGCTTCGATCAGCAATGCATCCGGAACGTTCGGCAACTTCAGGAGCTCTAGATAGTTAGTAATTGCTTCGGTTAGTAGATTGTTGCTTTGCTTCCGTTCAGCGAGGTTATCTAATGATTGAGCCTTTCCGTACAACGCTCTCGGTGATTGCGGATGGGTTTTTAATATGATGTTGAATTGGGAAAGGGCTAAAGCTGCATTCTGTTATTTCAAACAAAAATAAACCATTTAAATCACACTATTAGTCGAGCTTAGCCTAAAAACTACATCTACATTTGTTGTGAAAATTCGCCAAACTTTCATATCGATGTTCTAGTGTGTGCGTGCGGAAGTTGAAAGTTTGGTAAATTTTCAGTAAAATTCTCATTGATTTCATGCAAGTGAACCAAAAACAAAGAATAACACTCCACCTACAGTTACTTTTGTCAACTAAGAAATAGAAAATAAATAAAATCATAAAAATGCACTCGGATTAATTATTGATTAATTAATAATTCACTTATTCCTGTTTGAAATGTAATAAATTTTAGAATGTCATGTAGTCTTTCAATACCAATAGTACTTACAATATTGATATTGCCGAGGGCTTCATCCAATTGGTCAACAATTAGGAAGTCATCCCGGTTTGTAAGGTTCTCTAACTCATACTCCTCCCTACTATGCTCTTCAGGATCTTCGACACTTTGAGCTCCAGATGGTTTCAATTCTGAAAGTAAGACATTTTTTTGTAGTTGCATTGCATTAGAGAAGTCAAAAATCTAACCTAACTTAACCTAAATTGCTACTATAAAAGTTTTGCTCTTAATTTATTATCATTACGTTTCCAATGGTGGTCGTAATCGTCGTTGGACCCTCGTTCATCATCTACGTCATACTCATAATCCTGATCATCGTCATCAATATGTTCATCTTCATCATCTAGGTCTTCCTCACCACCACCGCTTAACTTTCCGTACTTAGCTTCAAGTTTCTTCATTAATTCCTCATCATCAATTTCATCTTCTTCGTCTTCGGGTTCAAGTTCCTCTTCAATTTCGGCCTCTTCTTCATCTTCCTCCTCTTCCTCTTCTTCGGAAACAATCTCCTCGTCTCCATGCAGTAATTCTTCTTCTTCTACCTCTTCATCGACGCCTTCCTCTTCTTCGTAATCACCCTCTTCATATTCGCCTTCATCAACAAGTTCTTCTTCCTCCACTTCTTCCCCATCTTCAAGGTCTTCTTCATCGTCTTGATCATCGACGTATTCATCCTTCTGGGAAGTCCTTGCATCAAGGTCACTTTCAGGCGTTAAAGATCTTTCATATGTATGTCTGAAGCTTTGATACTGTTGCTTAACTTTAGGATGGAAAATCATTTTCTGCTCCTCAATCTCTTCGTCAGTCAATTCATCGGCGTGTTGTTCAATGACTTGTTTGACTTTTTGCACCGGTGGAGGTACGATAATGGTGTTCCTCCGCGAAAGGTCTGAAGGAATTTCCACTTTCCGTTCGGCGTCCTTGTCTACTTGAGGAATGTTCAACTCGTTAGCAACATTACGCATCAACATTTAAAGCACTCTTAAGCGAAGCTAGGAATAACAGACAGTAGATTCAAGTAAAATGATACAAGAGTGCACATCTTATCAGGAAATGCCAGCGGTTAGTAGCCAGTATCAAATACAAGTGTAACAACAACAACCAACAACAATGAAGAAGAAAGCTGAAGATGGTGATGTGGTGTGAGTGCCTTCGTCAAAAAACAGAAACAACTATAAATATTATAGCGTTAACAACACCAACAACAACGTGAGAGACGCATGCGTATATCATTACAGACCGGATTTCCATTTTTTAACCAGCACTACATACGCCACTACCAATATGGCCACTCCGACAGCGCCCTTAACGACTGCAAATGCACAAAAAGAGACAATATTTATATACTGGCTACAGGTTAATCTGCATTTCTGATTTACAATAATTCAGTGCGCACACTTCCGACTTAAAAACTAATACTGCTTACGTGCATCAAACATGACCCATTTATTTGGGTTATGCTTTCTGCACATTCATTTTCTAAATTAAAGTTAAGTGTTATTTACCTCCAATTGATTCTTCTTCATTAGTGGCTTCATCTTCTTGATTGTCATCTATCTCAGGATTAACAATTTCATCCACTTCTTCATTATCATCATCATCATCATCCTAAACATAAATACCATGAGTATTATATATTTGAACTTCATATTTGGTACAATACCTTGTCTGGCACTTCCTTTGATTCTACTTGTTTTCTCTCTGTGTCATCATCATCATCCCCATCTTCAATGTCATCATCTAGGTCATTTTGTTCTTTACTCTCCTCTAGGACTTCATCATCATCTTCTTCTTCTTTGGATGCAACATCTTCTTCCTTAGAAGCAGCATCTTCTTTTGATGCAATATCTTCTTTCGATACAACATCTTCCTTAGATGCAATAGCATCATCTTCATCATCCTCATAAACTTGTTCTTGTTCGCTACCCTCATCTTGTTCATCATCTTCATCTACATCTTGTTCACTATGCTCTTCTTCTTCTTCCTCATCTTCAGCTTCACTCTCTTGTGGCTCAGCCACCTCTTCAGTCTCCTCTACTTCATCCTCCTCATCTTCTTCATCTTCCTGTACTTCAGAGGCATCTTCATCATGGGCCTCCTCCTCCTCTTCTTCTTCATCATCATCATGTTCATCATGGTCATCTTCCTCATCATCATCATCATCATCATGTTCATGAGATACCTCCTCTTCATCATGGTCATCATCATGTTCGTCGTCGTCATGATCATCATCATCGTGGTCTATGGCGTGATGGTCATCGTGGTCATCGTGATCGTCCGGAGTGGTGTCAATCCACCCTTCGAAGAGTTGTGAAAACCGACTTTCCTTCTCTATAGTGTCCACTAAAAGAAGAGGAGATAGCAAGTGAATTTGAAGGGCAAAAAATTAATTGAGTTCTTACAATCCGTGAGTCCTCGATACTCTGTGATGATTAAGCCGATGAGGACCGCGAGCGCCGAAAGTAGAATAAAAAAGACAAATTTGGCGCAGATACCTCCACCAGTGCTGCTTTCTTTGTGAACATGTATGTTTACATCATCTGTTTCCAAAGAAGGTATGCTTGGCATTCGTGGTGGATGATGAGAGCTTGTTTCTTCAGTGTCATCTATAAACAGATCACACAATTAGAAAAAAGTTTTGAATGTTTCCAATTTATCCTAATTGTTACAAGTTTTCTACAAGTTCTGTGCAGTGGAGGTAGGTCCGGTTCACGCTATAGCTTTTAAGACGATCAAAGATTCTATTTAATAAATCCTGCTTGCAAAATTACTTAAAAAAATGAATGAAAATAACCTCAAATTTAAGCAACAAACATATTGACATCGAAAAATCTCTAGCAACAACTATGACATCTACATCTTGAATTTGAGGTTATCTCCATTAAAACAAATCAGTTGAGGGTTAACCTAATAATCTGATTTGCAGGTGAATTACAAAAATAAATCGAATGAAATATACAATAGCATGTGGCCTGCAACGCGCACTAAGACTTTTCTATAAATACGGCGAAAATGTGCACGTTCAAACATGTATTAATAGCGCAGGTTGGCACTTGAAACCAAAAACTAACCTCAAAAACCGACGATCGTTTAAATGAACGACGTTGACGTTATATAAGAAAAATAAAATCCTTAATTTTTCCCCGTTTTCGGCAACTTCAATTATTTCATAATTGCAGATGTAGATGGGATTAATTGTCCAAACTGATGTAACACTCACCCTTGCGCTTCTTCTTGTCGCGCCGCCTCCTTGGTTGCACATCGCCCGACATTCTTCGGCGAGATGTTGTTGTTGTTGGCGGTGCTGCGAACTCCTCACGCCGATGGCCTCCACATAAACTCGACGTCAATCTCTTCGTGCACTCGATAAGTGAAGATGTCTTCGAGGTGTAGCGTGATAATCACTTGATGATAGCGAATTGTGTCGGACGCGACGACGCACGCAGCTCGCACGTCGACAACAATTTGAACTATTTTTAGACGCTGCTCGTCGTCCAACGTGAAAACGTCCTGGTGTGCGTTGAATGGTGTTGGTGGCAGGGAATAATTTCTCGTGTTGTCTGTCTTATCCGAAAACTAAAAATATTCACATTCAGAATTCAGGCAACAAGATATTTTGTAGGATTTCGTTTTGATGCGATGCCAGCGCCACCAACTGGGCAGGATTTGCTATGTTTACAAGTTTACATTGAGTTCATTCAGTCGTAGATGATTTTAATTGTTTGGTTGATTGCAGCCAAATTGGATGTAAACAAGAGACAAAGTGGATTTTTTGGGGCAAGTGCCAAGAAAATATTCATTTGTTTTAAAATGAAGGAAACAAAGGAAATTGTTGTAAGTGTTTATCATGATGGGGTTTGTCCGAAATATATTTTTGGCAATATATTTCACAATCACAGCCGTATTTCTAAAATCCTAAAAATTCAATGAAGTACAACGAAAAATTCCGCGTATATCAAGCTGTCAGAATATTCAACAGAAATACCATAAGTGATTTGAAATTGTCGGCTATTTTACGACTGCGTGCTCATAGGAACGAATGTTGATTTGTCAGAATTAAAATCACGAGAGCGCGTAGCGCTCGANTGCTATGGAAACGAACCAAAATAAAAAATATTCAGTAAAATTCTCAGTATAATACCCTGTTGCTTGCTCTAAACTCGCAATCTGATTGGTCGATATCCGAATGAGTTGAATAATCAAATATAACCACAAATGACCCAAACGAATTGTTTTCTTTCATGGTATATTGACTTTTCTTGACGTTCTAGGACGTTTAGGTAAATGAATTGAAAATGTTTATAATTTCATAACTACTTCGTTGAAATTAGATAAATAATTTGGGTTATTTCGGTGTATTTCGTGTAATGTTTATCGATTTCAATTGTAAGATGAAATACTGATGACTGTTTGCACAAAGCACGAAACAATTAATGATTAATGATTTTTCAAAACAACATTGTTAAATAATTTTTCATAACTGACCAAATCTAATATGATTTGATCTGATTTTGCATATAACTGCTGCTTATTTGGAATATTGTAATTATGGGCGATTGCCTGTTTGAGTGAATGAATAAATAAATGAATATATAAATTAATCATCGATTAATCTATGATTATCACTGATATTTATGTCAATTTATGTCCATGATCAGAGAAAATCGTAGAAAATCAGGGAAAATTATATTATATTATATTTTTATGCAATCGTGCAGTTTTTAATTTCCCTTTAATTAACCGCGTTTTATTATACTTTTTTGAATTCTTTGTTTCGATATCTTCTAAGAACTAAATTCTAATTTGGCTTTTTACTATTTCTAATATTTTAAAACTTTTGATTTGCCTCCTTTTATATTAGCTGCAGATTTCTTCCTTCCGTGTTTAAATGTTATTTCTCGGTTTATACAATAGATGGCACCAAAAGGCCTATATATCTCTTATCTAAAGAGAGAGATTTCTTTTCTACCCTTCTATTCAAACAAATGAATGGGGACCAATTTTTATTTATAATATTTACTATATTTAATAATATTTACCCAATTTTCCAGGATAATCCTATAGACAAGAGTTTCCCAAACTTTTTGGCCGCGACCCGGTACGAGATTCTCGCAACCCACTTTATAAAAAAATCCTGTGTTTACAAACATTTTTTTAACAAATTTCTACTTATAAAAATAACTCTAATTTCTTCAAAAACTTTGAATGTCAAATCAACTGAATTTCTCTCAACTGGTCAACTATAGCAATTGATCAACATTGTTTTAAAATCAATGCTTTACCAAATATTCATCAAATTCTGGTAGCACAGGCATAAATAATCCCTTCTTCTCGACTGAAATCAATGTCAATCGCATGCATCTATTAACCCAATATCCGATTGGGACTCGCACCATTTCACCATTTATTTGCCCGACAAATAAGCCGAATAGGTGATAAACAGAATAGACTATGAAATGATCTCGGATCGACTGGTCGCGTGGCTGTGTGATGAAGTGTTCCCTGCATTTCCCACGATGCGACTTCTCCATGCGAATGCCATGCGTCCGAAAGGGGGTTCGTTCGGTTCGTTCCTTCTATCCATAGCAAGCGAGGGGGTAAGCTTTTACATGGTGGTTCTCATATGTATAGTATATTCTTGAAGGGCAGCACACGTATTTCCCGTGTGGGGCACGAAGGGGCACCCAGCACGAATTGAGAAGTGAGATGGTGTGCAACACGCTTCGACATGCGACCAAATTTTCTTTTCAATTTTCTTTTGGTTACACCTTTACTCTAGAATTCTAGGTAGACACCCAGGCAAGCTTGGGGTTGGTTTTCAATTGGGATTAATCAAGCAAGATGTAAATGTGGTCCTTCTTGGAAAAATACCATTCCAACTCATTATAATAAAAATTCAAGATTTTTAAAAATTGCAACAATATCACCATATCATCATATCATTATCCAATAATTAAACCCTATCTTAATAAAATTGAAAAGTAAAGAATTTTTTTTTAAATCTGATGTTAGCTACTAAATATTCAGGAAATTGTGAACATTAAGTAATTAAAAAGTGAAATATTAGAAATTTGTAATCAAAATATATTTTTCAAAAAAATTTTTTCAATTGCAAATGCAATCAAAAATTAAATCTAATCAGTAAAAAATACAATCCTAGTAATTTATAGAAATTTGAGTTTGAAAACCTGAATGAAATGCAATGCATTTTGTACTATCGAACAGTTATAAGTGCTTTCATTCACTTCCGGAAACTTGCAATTTCGGAATTCCCTTTCCCTGTTATTTTTAGGGCAAAAAACGAACACCGTTACCACTTGTCGTTTGTTACCACTTGCAAAATTCGCAAGTGTTCCGGTATTTTTACAGTTACCAACCCAACCCATGGATTCAAACTCGCAAAAAAACGCATTTCCTGAGGTTTCTTAATTATAAAAGACGTGACAGATTTTGCGGTACTTCACTGCCTGTTTTTTATGTCTTCGATTATAATCAATGATATGAGGGCTTGTAGTAATATTTTTTGTTGTTTGGTACCTGATCAAAACCAAAATTAAAAAGAATTTCTTTGAAGTCTGTCTCTTACTACAATGGTTGAGGGTGCTCTGGATGGCATCGGGATCCATTCATGCATGATGCACCTCACATAAAGTCACGCGCCCAGGTAGATTTCCATTTTTTTTTCGGATTTTTTTGGGATTGTTAAATTTACTACGCACTCGCCCTTGATATCTTCCTTGGATCGAATAACCACAAAAAAAAAAACAAAACAAAACAAAACAGAACAAGAGAAAAAGTGTTCCCATATATTTGTGTAAGAATTGGGGCGTTACACATTTTGAATTACTTCCGTTTAACTCTTTCATCCTTCCTTGATAGACTGCAAGATTACACCGTTAAATATTCCCTTTTTTGATTTCGTTTTGGTATTTTTTTAAATGTCTTTGGGTATTTTAAATATGAAATCACATTTAACGAGGATTTGGATTAACAAGGATAATATATAACGAGAAAATTATAAAATAATTATCGATGATTTTAATTTTTTTGTAGTGATAAAATTATTTGATAAATATTATTTGAAAATGCACAATAATATACAACGAGTGATATCATTTCATTTGAAGTAAGTCCGGAAATTTTGAATTGTTCCCATTTATGGGACACTATATTTTTTTCAATAATAATTCAGAAAGTATAATTATATAATTATTTAAAAATTGCAATTAAGCGAGTTAAAGTACATCAAATTAATTTGTTATATGTAATTGAGTTAACGTTAATTGGTAAATATATTTGAGAAAGTATAAATTTAATATGAAAAAGATTGATCCAAAGAAATTGTAAATATGTTGCAAATATTGCAAATCAGATTAGTGCCACTTTTTTTAAATAATACTTCAGTTTTTTAAGGGTAAATGATATGTTCATAACATCAGAATATTGACATTATTACTCACAATCAAATTATTCAGTACAATTTGAATTACATGAAATCCTTTCTGAATTCAAAATCGCAATTTCTGAATTACATGTTATGAATTGAAATTACATTTATAACATTCTGAAAAAAGTGTCGTTTTCTGGATTACAATTCACAGATTTCAAATTTATTTGATAGCTACTTTCTTAATTTCATTTAACAAATCTGAATTATCGAAACGAACGAAGTTTGTAAGTTTCAAACAAAATAACTTTATCAATACCTTTTTTGTTATTTCTTTGGAGATATAAAAAAAAAACTGAATTTCACTTGCTAATTTTGACGGTTTACTAAAATTAGAAGTCAGAATTAAACATTTTTTGAAAATTTGTAGAGAATTTTGAATTTGGACGCAATTTTGACTATTTTCCCATGGTGACAAGGGTCAGATTTTTAAAATTCTTAAGTTCTATGTCACGATATACCAACATTGATTTTAAAAACTCATTTAAGTTCATCGAAAATCCAATTTTTTATAGTAGTAATTTTTACATTGGGGGAAGAAAGAGGGATGATTGGAAATCCTTGTCGCACTCATTGATTGCCACGTCAGCAATAACCAATGAGTGTTTTTTAGAGCAACACTGTATTCCGAATTCGTGTCAGTTCTGGGATTTAGTTTCAGGGATTCTTAAGACTGAATAAATTCTGAAACCTTAAGACGTCTCCGGAAGTTCTAAATTACGAGTCCCAAGAAAGACATTAGACAAATCTCTTCCTCGACATCTAATTACGACCATCATCATTCAACCCTCAGAACAATAATATCTCTCCTTGGACAAATACTCAAACAAACGAACCTCGAACAACAAAGATAATAAAGCAATGAAGGTGAACAAGGATTAGATCGAAATTTGAATACGGATCCAACCTAACACAAAACACCATCCCCGGATCCCAATTGACAAGCACCCCGAAGAGCAACCAGCGCGGACCTCCTCGGGCGGGCGCTCCCACAGGAGCAGCGTGTGTGGGAATATTTGCTCGGAAAATTAGACATCCGTGCGTGGCGTGCGAGCGTGCGCGCGTGCACCGGGAGCGAGCCACCCCTATCCCGCTTCCTATAAAGGGAAGCAGGATGGAGGACGCGGACGCGTGTTATCAATGACGAGCACCGATGGTGGGGGTTGGCCGAAGAGGGGAGGAAACGTGGCCGAACGCCGCTTCGGCAGGCGTCTGATAAACAGGCAACATTCAATCGCACGTCGACCGGCAGTCGGCCGCCACGCGTCCACTTCCGCATTGCGCGCGCACACTCGACTTGAACGGGCACGCGGTCCACCCGCGCACAAGTGTATTTTGTTCTTCGTTGTCTCCTCTTTCTTCGTCTTCGCCGCCACCGCCGCCGCCTTCGCGTAGCAGTAGTGACCATCATGGATCACTTGTCTCAGAATACGCCGCTGCATTGGGGATACTCCGCGGCCAACAACCCAACGTCTTGGGCACCAGTGCAACGCGCTCACAAGAGGCCACATTCTGAGAGTGACGATTGTGATGAAGTTTATTCTGAAGGATCATCTAAAGACCAGTGAGTTTCTACAATTTTTGTTTTTTTGGTTAAACAAGTGGAAATAGTTTTTCGCTGGGGTGATCCAATTCTGAGTTATTTTTGAAGAAAAAGTTTCTGAAGTTAAGTCTTGTTTAGTTGGCTATGATCGAAGGTTTAATTAATTCTGGAAGTAATATGAAATTCTGAAGTCACATAAAATTTTCAAAAGCTTTCCGAAATTATAGTTTGTGGTTCATGATTTTCTGAAATATATCTTGGGTTTCAAGAAAATTCTGAAGTCTTAAAATTCTCAGTTATCCCTATTGTTGATGTTCAATATCGAAAGTAACAATTATTTTAATTTTCTTCTCTAATCAAATGATATTCAATTTGCCTTAAAGAAATCCAATTTTAAAGGTGCTTTAAATAAATATTTTCTGAACTTTGAATTTTAAGTGTGAACAAAGGCTTATTTCGATTTTTATCAAAGGTTTTTTCTGTGGGTTATTTGCATTTAAAAATTCTGGAACATTGGAACATTCTGCGAACAAAATCTTAATTCGACTTGAATGAATTCTGGGAGTCTCTTAAATTTCAAAGTTATAAAACTTTCAATTTTGTTGAGTTTGTTTGTTGCGTTAATTCCTGAAAGTGTAGAAAATTCTGAAGTCCCCAAGCATAATCAATCATCTTAAAATACTTTCATTTGAGTAGATGTATTAAAATACTTGAGATACAGAAAATTTGGAAGTCCCTAATCATAAAACAAAAAGTTACAAAAAGTTAGTTTGCATTTTTTGATAATATTAAATATTTATAATGACCAAATAATTTTGGTTTTGCATTAAATAATAAATTTTGCAAGCAAAAATTTGATTTTTCGTTTAATTGAATAAAATAGAAATTGTCTTAAAAAGAAGTTAAATTGTAAGTGACCTTCTGAGTTTCTGAACTTGGAACTGGGTGTAAACAACTTTCACATTAAATATTATCAAAGATATATTTTCATTGACAATTCTAAAAGTAATTTAAAAATTTGTGGTAAATTATTAAAAATTGTTTAATTTTCTTAATTGAAGGTTTCTGTTTCTTTCGAGTAAATAACTGAAATTCAAGAAAATGTGAAGTTCCCAACTTAAAATTTCGATTCTAAATGTTTTACATTTTAATCCTGAAATTATAATTATAATCAAAAATAATAGAGTATCTTTAGTTTTGCACTAAATAATTCGAACAATATTTTATATGGTATAGTTCAGAATATATTGTTTCAAAGAAAATGTTTAAATTATTAGAAGAAATTAGAAGTAAAATGAATGATTTAATAATCAAATGAAATTAGGGAAAACATGTTTTTAGTCAATTCTGAAATTAAAATTTCCAAGTTATGGATTTTAAATCTCAAAATTTTTATACTTCCAAAATTTAGAAATATATTTTTCTGTGCTTTCTTGAGACTTATTAAATTCTAATCTGAAGTCCTTAGTGAAAATTATAGAAATCAGGTTTAAATAATTTTTGGTTTTACTATTTTATGAAATTTTAGTATGTAGTTTTTATACAACTACAACCAAAATGACCAGATAATTTTGATTATAACCTAGATAATAAAATTTGTACACATTTATTTTTATGTCTAAATCCATAAGTTAAAAAATTCTGAAATGTATGGAATTTGCATAATTTCTGAAGTTTGTTTATCTTCAGAAAATAGTTGAAAATCTCAGAAATTAATTCTCCTTATTTTTAGATGCATATCCCCGGGGGATGGCGACAGTTGCCAGATGCAATCCCGGAAGAAGCGGCGCGGTGTCATCGAAAAGAAGCGCCGAGACCGCATCAACACCTCGCTCTTGGAGCTGAAACGACTAGTGCCGAGTGCCTTCGAGAAGCAAGGTTCCGCCAAGTTGGAAAAGGCCGAAATTCTGCAGTTGACCGTTGACCACTTGAAAATGATCCATGCCAAAGGTAAGTTTCCGTTTGAAAAATATTTTCTGAGTGACAGAAACGCGTAAAGACCGACCGTGAAATCTTGGGAGGAAGTCACAGGTGCAACCTGCACTATTAACTACCCTTATAGACTTATGAGGAAGTGAGCGTTGGTGCCGTTTTATGCGACCGACTTCTCCTACAGAGGAAGTGACTGATACGTTTGGAATGACGTGACATTACAAAGTTAATGAACTGTACTACCGGTTGCATATTAACATATTCAGACATGCATATTTTTTTAAGAAGAAATTCTCCGAAATTATGATTTTTCAGTTTTCAAAGTCATGGTTTATTAATTTATGAATCGGACTTTTCATGGTTTATAAATTATATTTAAAATCAGAAATATTTCTTGAAATTGAAATAAATAAAATGGTCGACAAATTATTGATTGAAACTAATAATCTATAGAAGTCAAAAACTTCCATATTGAAACAAAACGTGTCTACAACCCATTCAAAAGACTTATCTTTGTATGGTATAGTAAAAAAGCACCCAAGTGCAAGTGTTGGGGAAAGAAGCCGACATGTATGTAGTATTAGTGCGTAGTGCAGATATGAAAGCGCAGGTGAATGAAAGGGTAGATATGGCCTGCCGCGTGGGAAAGATCCACCGATCCATCCATCGACCAGGTGGACTCGTGGGAAATGCATTTCGGGGCTATACGGGCCTTCCGATATAGCGCCCCAACCAACGTAACTCGACCAAATCGCTTCCACACTACACACTACACGCCAGACCATCGCGGCCATCAACACCATCGGCTCAAGAGCAACAGGTCAAACACTAAAAAGGCGCCGTTTGACTTCATTCATTACCAACCACTGGCAGAGACCATCTGTTTTTTGAACAAAACACCAGTTCTGTTTTTTTTTTACTCACATCTGATCAATTAGCCTCAAGTAAAAGATAGTATATTGAAAGGGAAAGTTCGAAGTTGGAAATTTTCTAGTCATTTGAAAATTCAAGGTTTGAAAATGTTGATAATCATCGTTCAAATTTTCTATTCGATCGATTAAGTTCAAATTGATTAATAGGTAATTTTTTGAAAGTTTTTAAAAAATTTGGATAATTGAAAAAATTTCTACCAAGTAGATTATTCTGTTGTTTAAATTTTAACTTGCAATTTTCATAATCGCTGAAAATATCACATTCGTCATTATGATGAATGAAAATCTATCTAACAATAAGTAATAATATTTATCTCAAAATTTCATTTCTCATTTTTTTTGAATGAATGGAACCATGGACCATTTGTTTTTTGGCATTTTTTTTTGTATATTTCTTATCAATTAGCTTAAAATAAATTAATAGGAAAACTTATTTAAAAATTGTTGCTTGAAACTTTTCATCAGTTAGAAATTTTCTGATCGTTCGAACATTCATAATTAGATTCCCTAATTTTCTAATTTCAATTACTTCTTTCTTTGAAAAAAACTGAAAATCTTATCATGGAGAAATTTAATATTTTATTTTAAGTTCTTTATATGCAATTTTCTGTACATGGATGTTATAACATCAATCAATTTGCTTCGAGCATTCGAGCAATTAAATTTCCAATTGATAATTCTTGGAAAATTTTGAATTTAAATTTTTCTAGAGATTTGAATATTCTGTTATTTTCAAAATAGTTGAAAATATGGCATTCTTCAATATGTTAAATAAATAATCAAACAGAAAAAAATATTACACTATTACGAATTTTTTTTTTCAATAGCAAAAACACCAAATTTTTTGAACATCTATTTGTTCAGTTTATGTTCATTTCTGATTGGACTGATCAATTAATTTCTAGCAGGAAATTTTATTTAAACGTTTCTGGATGATTTCAATACTTTAAATAATTAATTTAATTTCTTTCTCTTCAATATTTATTTCTGGTATGAATTAAAAATCAACGCCTATTTTTAAAACGACTGAAAATATCATTATAAATAACATTATAAATAATTTATATCAGAACTGATGTTACGAAACTTTATTTTTCAATTTCTTTTTGTGGTTTTACTAGAAACATTTACTTATCTTCTGATAACTTTTGATTTTTTCCTACTTCTATTCAATTAATTTCAAGCATATTAAAACTATTATTAAAAGAAATTTAGGTAAAAGTTCTTGAAAAATGTTTCTAGTCATATTTAAATAATTACCAATCTCAGTTTACAAAATGGATGAATACGTTACAATTATCAATATGGTAAATTCTTATATGGTAATTATTTTTTTATTATTACTAATTGATATCTTCATAGACGTCGCAAAATTTTATATTTTCCTATGTTTCTTTTTATGGCAAGATATTTCTTTCAATTTTTCATTGGTAATGTTTTATTAATTTTTGCCAAAATTCCGAAATGGAATATAATTTTATGTAATATAATTTATTTAAATTATTCCACGAACACACTAAACAAATAACAAATTCGAGATCTTTAATAAAAAAAATCCGTTAAACTATATAATTTTAACCACCATTTATAGATGTCGCAAGTTACAATTATAAATATCTCTTCCTTTCTTCCAGGACTTGACTCCTTCGCCTACGAGCCGCACAAATACGCAATGGACTACCACGGCATGGGCTACCGGGAATGCGCCGCCGAAGTGACCCGCTACCTGGAGCGCATCGAAGGCCTCGACATCCAGAACCCTTTGCGACTCCGTCTTACCTCCCATCTGCAATGCTGTGCCGCTCAACGGGAACTCGCCGCCAAGCAGCCCTCGACGGCACCGCCGCCGCCACCATGGGGCTACACGCCCACGCAATCAGCTTACTCCCCTCTGCCGCCAGCCGCCTCTAGTCACCATCCGCACCCGTCGCCCATTCAGACGCATCAATCGCACCAGCAGAACATGCACGAATCGGCGCCCCATTTCACCGACATTTCCGCATCCTGTCCGCAAACGGCGGCGACATCGGACGCCACCGCCCGCCTCGCGCCACCCATCCCGGCGTCGGCGTCCTCCATGCTGACGCCGCTGACGACCACCACGTCCATGGCGCTCGGCTATGCACCGCACCAGTATCCGGTCAACACCTTCAGCATACCCACGTCGCACCATCAACAGAACTACAACCAGAGCAATACTACCTCGCAGGGGATGAAGCCCTATAGGCCGTGGGGGGCGGAAGTGGCCTACTAGACTTTTGACGTTTTTTTGACGTCGATGAGTGAACTAGTGCTGCCATCTTATGGTGACCTCCGTAAAAGTGGTGACGTTTTTCAAAGAGGATACGAGGAATTTGTGTGTGCGCACTTTGGAGGTGTTTTTTTAGTCATTTTTGTACCTAATAGTCATTTAAGAATTATTTATTTTATCATTGAAGAAGTCTGTACATATGATGTGTACATAAAATATTTTTTTATGATGAAGTGTCTTTGAAAATATGATGATTTTCATTTTCATGAAAGGGAAAATTTGTGATGTATAAACGAAAACTTGTGATGATAAAATGACGTGCAGTCACAAAAAAAACTACTGCAGTTGTTTTGATTCACTTGAAAAATAGAATTTGCAGAGAATATATTTTGATACAAGGTAATATTTATGCACAATATAAATATTGTTTGAAATGATGAACAATAACTATATTAAAGGACGAGATAGTATTTATTAAATAAAAATAAATTGTGTGTGCTTGGAATATTTCACGCAGATTTGACAATATGTGATGGGAAACACTGATAACATGCATTCAATATATTTTTGATAAAGATTTTAAAACTATGTACTTTTTACTTGTAAAAATCCATTAAAGACAATTACAACATTTTTCAGAAACTGAAATCCATAAATCTTATGTGATTTTTCTCTATATTTATTTTGTAACCAATTTATTTTAAATCGGTCTTTTTACTTCAAGTAGAAATAACAGAAAAGAAAATCTGATTCTTCCATTCATGGAAATTTAAAGAAAAAACTTAGTGCTATAAAATTTGTTGAACTGAAATCAAAAACATTATATGGTTGAAAAAAATGAATTACTCAAAATTACAGAATTGTATCAGAATCTCAAATATATAAATATTTAAAAAGGAAAGGTTGAAGTAATGAATATTGCACGTGCTATAAGTAAATTTCATGATTACCAGAAACCCCAAAAAAGAAGTAAATTTCCATCTAATGACGTAATATCATAAAGGAAAATGTCTGAAATATTCAAATCTTTTACATTTTCCTTTTGACACTAAGTAATCAAAAGTATATTTTCCTTTTAAATTGAAAATATTAGTGCAGTTGTTTTAATTCACTTGATTAAAAATATTGCGAGAAAATATTTTGCATATAAGTAAATATTTATTGTAGGTCAATTATACAATATAAAGATTGTATGATATGATGAACAATAACTACATTAAAGCATGAGATAATATTCTTTAAATAACGAATGATAATTTTTTGATAAAGACCTTAAACATATGTATTTTTTACTTGAAAAAAATCTTGAAACACAATTGATATCATATACATATTCCCAGAAAATATATCATTATTATTATTATTATTATCATATACAGGTGCAACTTTTTTGAAAACCATTTATCCCTAAAATCAAATGGGCGAATTTATTTTGAATCAGTTCAATTTTAACAGGTAACTAAAATTTTTTGAAAAAATTGGTGACTAAAACCATATTTCAAAATTTTCTGATCTGAAATTAATAACATTTTTTTTTTTAAACAAATAGATTGTCCAAATTTCAGAATCACATCCGAATTTCAAATATGAATATTTTATGACGTTGGTATTAAATAAATGTTGGACTAATGAATATTACATGCCATAAACAAATTTGGGATTGTTATAGAAATCATAAAAATATATAATATCTTTATATCTAATGAAATAATCCTAATGGAAAATTTCTGGGATAGTCACAAATGTGACGTTTCCTCCTTTTTTTTGAAAATAGTAAAGAATAAACGTTTTCCATATTTACTAATTGTAAGTAGGTACTATTAAAATATAAGCAATAACATTTTTTGAAAAAAGTACAACCTGAATTTTATCGCAAATTTAACAACTAAATCAACTGAAGATTCATATTTAAAATGTTAAAAATTCAAAAGCATAACATATCACCAACAAAAAAAAAACTACAAAAAATTTGTTATTAAAATAAACGTGTTGAATTATAATTGCAAATAAGTGATAAGAGATACTCATGTGGAAACACATCCATTCACATTTTTCCACATTTCCTGTCTAGTACACATACAGCGTGCATAAATTAGTACCTACTTGTTAGTGCAAATGAAGGTCTAACAAACTGAAAATAACACGTGCACCACCATTAACAGGAACAATGCTATAGCTGAAGTTCGGGCTTGCAGCGCGCAATAAAAGATTATCCAAAACGCGTGAAAGCGAAAATACGAAAAATATCCAATGGTCAGTCAGCTCGGACACGTTTTCAGGATTTGCCATCATTTTAGTGTCTATAGTTGGAACACGTGCTAATTATATGCCGAAAACGTGATGTGGTTGTATTTGGAATGCACTCAGAATATTGCATGTGTATAGTTTTCTGAATGCATGCATCCAAGTGAAAATTCCGTCGAAATTGCAAATATTGTTTCGTTTCGTTTATTTTTTTGCACTGAACCACGTAAAGTAGGAAGGGGTTTTGGTAGCTAGATTGACCAGTTGTATGGTGATAAATGGGTGACCAAACCTCCAGAAAAGGGGTTAAACCGTGTAAAACCCATAAAAAATGGTGGGATATTATGCCAATAGTTCAGGGATTTGGAAATGAAATTATGTTCATTTGACCGAAAATTGTCATAATAGACAAAACATTTTGTATGGAAATTGTAAATATGGCTCAAGGTTGACTTCACAATATAAATTACCTGGGTACAAAGAATTGATAAAAAAGTGTACAAAATAGTAGAAAGTAAACCTCTTCGAAACCTGTTTTTAAATTTATTGTTTAGTAATCCAGATTTATCATTTGAAAATTTAAAAAAAAAAAACAGAAATCTGCAGAAAATTATAAAAATTTATTTATTTTTTCAATTGTATATCAAATAATAGCAATTGTATTTTAGATTATATCTTTTGAAGTTTAGATTTGTTAATTGTATTTCGGAAATTATAAATTATATTTAATAATACTGAAATGTATTTAAGATTAAATAATTTGAATTTCAGAATAATTGAATGTATTTCAGAAACTACAATATGTAATTCAGATACTATTAATTGTATTTTATATTGTCGATTTCGGAATACACAATTTAAATTTCAGATTATTCATCAGAATTTCAGAACAGGTAATATGAAAACATCAGTTGGAAATCCGAATGAAATAATTGGATATGCAGAAATGGCAAAAATAACTACAAATCATAATATCTGAAATACATACATGCTACATTATTATTATTATTCTAATTAAAATTATTTTTTCAATTAGAAATACAATGGATTTTTTTCTGAAATAGAAGTTCTGATTTTACACTACATTTTGTGCTTCCTGAAAGTCATTTTCCACATTTCAAATACAATTGGTATATTCCGATATTAATGTGTTAATTTCTGAAGTATACATAAAAAAGGTATAGTATACTACGTGTGCTTTTAGTGATTAAAATTGAACATTATCAACATCTTAAATGAATTGTATCTTATTCAACAATTAGATAGCAACTCAAGCTGATACTAAAATTGCAATTATTTAAATTTTGACAAACATCAGAAATGAAGTAATAACAATTATGAAATTTTTCTCCGATATGATAAAATGTCATTTATCATACATGTGCGAAATGCCATCACAAATTCGTGAAATTTATAAATCACTCGTTAATAATTTACATCTTGAAAAATTAAATTTGTAAATAAAATTTAAGAAAACCTAAAATATTCCCTGATATTAACTTTGAATGAAACTTTCCGACAGAAATTAAAAACCAACAATTTTGTGCCTCCCCTAAAGACATAAAATAATGAATTCTGGGAGTCAGGGTGGTGGACTAACTTAACTTAAAATTGATACAACATAACCAATACACGCACACTCGTTCACTCATTCATAAACAAGTGTGCATGCAAGTAGTCCATAAGTGTGTTACTCAAGCGTTGGGTTAGCAGTGACGGTCGCGCTTTCTGTTGGGGTTGCTAAACGTGGGAAATGCCTACGAAGCCGACTCTCATGCGGCACACGGCGAAAAGCTCGCTGCACACGCCAACCAGAGACAAAGTGCAACACATCGGCCATTATGGCGAATAAAGCGGGAGCGCAAGAAAGACCATCGGGGACGTGTGCACTATATACTACATGAATGCACTATATGTATACATATACAGTAATACCTCCCCTAACAATTACATTTCCTCGATATAATGCCATTGCAAAAATATAAAATTCAATCCAGATTAATAAATTGCAATTAAGCAAGTTGCAAATACAATTTAGATTTTTATATATAATTCGGTTTGCAACAATTGTAATTCAGATTTGTAAATATAATTGAGAAAGTATAAGTTTAATATCAGAAACGATTAAATTTATTTCAGATTAGTCAAGCCTAATTGAGAATGCATCAAATGAAATTCAAATGAAATAAAATGAAATTTTAAACAATAATTCATTTTTTATGTTTAGAATATTGATTTTATTAATATAGCAATAATTGTTATCGCTCAGTTTATAAATAATCCTTAAATCAACTTCAATGGAATCTGTATTACATTTAAATGTCAATTTCGCATTAAATTTATAGCATTCTGAAGTAAAAATTATGTTTTCTGGATTGCAATTCATGATTCATGATTTAATACTATACAATCAGAATTACATTTCTTCTTTTGTGAAATTTAATTGACGCTGGACTCTAGAAAAAATCGAGACACTACTGTATATGTTTACATATGCTACCCATGCTTCATATCTTGGATATCTATATGTATGTTAATGCAAATGTATAATAGTTAGTGTGTGTTTCTATGTATGTGTGAGATGATATTTAGAAGACAATCAAATTGGGGAATTGCATTCCTTCCCCCTCTCAAGTTGCCCCTGGATAATTCTTGCAAGTATTGAGTTTCGTAAGTTTCGTAAGTGTCACCTTCTTTTGTCGCCACACGTTTCACACACGTTCGAGGGATCAATGAATTTGGTTTTGGAGTTTTGCAATGACTTTCGGAGTTTGCAAATGGTTTTGTCTGTTTTATTGACGTTTGCAGTTCCCATTGAATTTAATAATTGCTCTTATGGAATCACCTTCGATTCGAAACGTGCTCGTCGAAGTTACCTTAGGCTTTATTTGATGTGTGTGCATTTCAGTTTATGCACAAAATTCATTGCTTTGTATCCGATAAAGCTGAACGACTTTTCTTTTTCAATTGTACGCAAATTTGAATTGATTGAAAATTTATTTTCGTAACTTATTTGAGAAATTTCTAGAATTGTAATTAAAATAATAAAATTAAAAAATTAAAATCAGAAACTAATGCATAGCATAAATCAGACCATATGAAGGTATTGCATATTTTTAAAGTTTGGAATTTTTGGGAACTTTCCAGTATAAACGTTTCTTTGGATGAGTTTTTTATAACCTTTGATATATTTTTACAAGAAAATGAATTCATTATAAAACAAATTATCTTTAACTCTTCATTGTATAATCTCTTTGAATATTCTTATTATGTCCCTGATCTATAAAATAAGGGTTTGTAATGGAAATAATGAATTACATTATGTTACAATTAAATTTTACTTTTTTACCCCTATTAATTTGAAATTTTTGGATGCAGGAAGAAAATTACCATTATAGTTACTTCTAACCAAAAACATCAATAAATAAAATGTCAAGAGCTTATTATTACATGCAGAATGGTACCAGTAAAACATCAAATACATTTTATGGGGTGCTCATTTTCTTTGTATGCATTTCCCATGATTGTATATTTGGTATTGATAAATACAGTGATATTGATAATGATAATCAAACTAGATTGCTAAATGACGTGTAAAAATGTAAATGCATTCGTTTATTGACATGTGTTTCCAATACATTGACATTGATCTTTTTTCTCATTGTAATAATAGGAAAAAAAGAAAATTTGCTCACGGATAATTTGATTTCTATTCTGAGCCAGTATATTTGATTTCTTCTTTATCAACTGTTTTATTTATATATTTTTGTTATTTGCACATTAATGCCCGGTTGCATAAAATTTAATACATGATTAATCGATGATTGATTATCTAGTTTTGGATTTTTAATTGATGATTAATCACAGATTAATGCATTTAAATGTATTTTAGTGATTATCATAGATTAATCGATGATTAATTATTTATTTAATTAGAGCTTTGTGTAACCGGGCAAAAATGTATCATCATTGATTCAATTTTTTAAATTACTTGCAAAATTATAATCTCTATAAGATTTCTATACTTTCTCAGTTCTAATTCAAAAATCATTAAATATATATTTTTCAAAAAGAAGAAAGGTAATTTACATTTAAAATTTGTGATACAATTTACAAAAAACGTTACTTTTAATTCTTATTATTATTATTATCTTCTGAATTTCATTTTATGTATTCTCAACAACAAATTTCTGATATTAAACATATGCTTTTTCAATATATCCACCAAATTTGAATTAGAGTTAACGTTGCATTTGCTAATCGTTTAATTACAATTTCTGAATTTCATCAAAAAGAAAAGAGATAGTTTCTATATATTTTTTGAGAGATCCGTTTGTGTTTGAAATTTATATAATTTGCCCATATGTGAAAATAATCATGCAAATTTGAGAAATAAATACAATAAAGAAATAATTGCTTATCACAATCTGATAAGCAATTCATTAGGAATCATTTATTTTCAAGTTTTCTTGGGCTTTCTTGAATTATTGATGGAATTACCGGACTACTTAAAAAATCTCATATGTAGTATTTATGATATTTGTGAATATACTAGTGTTTATGGAGTTTTCACTATTTTAAAATCAGAAAGATCTTAAAACTCGTTTATGAATGATACTACTATCATATTTTTAACAGATCCTTCCCAACTATCCCGAAAACAATTAGGTATGGAACAATAGAAAACACAATTTTAAATCAGAATTTAATACCTACATAAAATAAGTTATTTCTGTTCTTTCAATTATCTTAATATATTTAAGCCATATTTAAATATATTTGAATATCAATGCAATTTTTTAACAACCGTAAGGAACCAACTTTATTAGAAAATATTCTCTAATTAAATTCAGTTTGTTCAAAGTCTATGATGATAAAATCAATAGTTTTTGTGTTATTCCTTTTCACCCTTGATCATTTTTATGAAATAATTTAAAATACAAAAAAAAAGAATAAAAACGAGTATTAAATCTGACTAAAATCGCCTTTAGACTTTTTGAAAGATCAATTAATTAGAAACTTTCAGCTTATTTGACAAAACATTGATTTAATTTGGTATAAACATTAATATTCAATACCATTTTCTTTTAAATTTGTAAAGTTTCCTTTGAACATATTGTCAACTCAAAACATCAATAAGTTAATTATTAAAAACAGGACAAATATGGATCAATGAAGATACGATACGATGAAGACATCTGAATTTTCAAGGCAAAACATTTACTCAAATTAATGATAATTAATCAGCTAATTGCGAATCATTTATCGCGTGATTTGATAGATATAGATTTTCTTATCAATATTTTCCACGATCCCTACAAACAAGTGTGGGAGGTTGGATGAACTTGTTTGGTCGATTTGATAATTTGCGTGTGAAACATTAAGTAATTTCAATTCCACGCTCACCACCACCACCACTCCTCTTTGTTTCTCCCAAATGGAAACGAGCGATTTAAATGCGCGCATGTGAATGCACCCCACAAACATATTGCATGTAGACAACAAGTAGCCATCCATACATACATCCATTCGGTGTGATTATTACGTTAACTCCAAGGGTGCTTACACATTCACTCCACGGATGATGGCCATCAAATTTTCGCTGATCAAATGCGAGGGTGGCTCTCGCAATCGAGTCAAGTGTTTCCCACACGCGCTGGTTCTGCACGAATGCGAATGAGGAGGGTTGTTCCTTCGGTTCGTGGTAGGGATACTAGGCATAAATATATCCAGGACACACCGCATTTACATCCGCATATTATTTCGATTAGCCCCAGTGCGAAGACATCGCCCACACGAGTATTGGGAACCGAAAGTGATCCAGGATTCAATCGTCGATTGGATCTGATTCGGCGAAATCATTTGATGTCAGAAAGCTTCAAGTTTTGTCTACGATCCAGGATGATTTTCAAGAGGATCATTGCCGTTTGTTCCAAGGTAATTATTATTATTTTTTAAATTCCATGTTAAAAGGTTTTATCTAAATGATTTCTAATTTGATTTTATTTTGAAGGTTATGAGGAAAATGTCATCGATCAATCCTGTTTATGTAAATGCATCCAAGATGGAAGATCATCAGGATTTTGAAATATTCACCAATGAAATTTACGAAGGAATCGATAATGATTTGAATGAAAATTTAGAAAATCGATTGAAGATACAATACTTTATTCAATAAGAGGATAAGAGGATTCTTCAAAATTGATATTTAAAATTATATTTTGTAATGTATCATGTCTGGCTGTGAATTTGTTTATATATTTATGTTTTAATAAAATTATGTTGGAATTTTAATGACACAGTCCTATTAATTTTTTATATTTCCTTCTCAGACTACCGATTTGAGGAAAATTTAGAAAATTAATTGCAAATCGAATCTATTTTTTATCTAATAAGTTTTTACAATAATTAATAATACTAGTTATCTGGATATACATTTATTTATAGTTTTTTTGTCGAAAAATTATGTTGAAAATAAAATAACATTTTTCAATTAGCTTTATCTTTTTCAAAATCCTTTATTTTCTCTAGCAAGTTTTCCAAAATCATCTACGGTATCATCTCTGACTGCGAATTTTTTCCCATAATAATTATTAAATTTTACATTTTGTAATTTATGATTTCTACCTATAAATTTATTTGATAGTTTTGTTGATACAATTATATTTAGTGAAATTTTCCTTCCCATTATAAAATTACTGATTTAAATGGAAATTCTTAAAATAAATTGTGATTTGTTATCTCCAAAGAGTTTTCCACATCAATCACTTAAAATTACTTTTTGTAATTGTATTAAAATTGACTGAAAATCGAATGAATTCATTTATGTAATACATTTTCCAAAATGATTATTAAAAATTATCTTTTGTATTTGTATCAAGCCGGGTTATAAATTTAACTGATTTGTGTGAGTTTTTCCTGATAAAATTATGATGAAGATAAAATCAAATTATCAATTATTTTTAACTTTTTCTTCTTAGATCACAAAATAAATGAAAATTCCTGGAATACCTTTTTATTTTGTATAACAAGCTTTTTATATAATTACTTAAAATATTTTTTTGTACATCATGTCTGGCTGTGAATTAGTTTATATTATTTTATCTTACTGGAGCGTATAATGTTGCATTTTCTATGCCTGTTTTACGTGACAAAAATTGAATATTTTTCACTTGTCAAATCAGTGACGTACATTTTTCTACAAGTGGAAAAAATGAATACCTTTTTTTTCTACAAGTGAGAAAAATGAATGACATCTCACAAAATAAAGTGCCATTTTTGCTAAGGTATCAAGATTTTAAGGTTTGCAAACATAATCAAAATGTGCCTGCTCAAACGAAA
>JARJDZ010010098.1:0-20337 GCA_030264555.1 Aleochara sp. GC000083
GCGAAATTTCAGCGAACCAATGATTTTATTGCGGACTTTATTTTCGGTATTACATACGTTTATGTTGCTGAAAAACAGGTCCTTTGAATTTTTCAGGTCGGTTCACGAGTTTCAGAGACAGCGAAATATTTTTTTGCGGAATCCTTTTCTAATTTTATTTTTTCAGTGCAATTCTTAATTAATGACATTTGTACAGGACAATGTCTGTCGGGTCCGTTAGTTAAAATTCAAAGATATATATTTTACCTAAATTTGGCTGCATGCCAAAATATGCAAAATTGCTATCCCAATTTAAAATGAACGGTAAATTCCTTAGGATATTCAAATTTATTATGCTTCAGAATCATTTCAAATAATTATAATTGTATAAATTTTCTGATCTGGTGATTGTACCTTTATTTACTTTCAAATTTTTCTTAATGCTTCATGCAAACTGCTCCCTGGATCTTCAAAAGATTTTGAAATACGAGTATCATCTAATTTCTCAAATAGCACAGCTTTTATTTACTCGTCATTTGTCTAATTAGCAATCTGATGTAATAATAAATAGTAGGGTTATTGCATCATGAAATAGAATCTTCAGTCAGACATCCGTTGTTGCTAGAAGTCATACGGATAAATAGACCATCATACAAAACCAAACAAGCAATGTAAACGTGAAAGACAGGACTAAAGGCGGAATTTCGGTGATGTGTATTAGTATTAATTATCACCCACTGCTCCTTTGCTGATTACTGGTTGCTCGTTGGATCATCAGAACCAAGTTTCGATTACGTTTTAATTGAATTTTCATTGTTCGCACCGAATCTTCGCTTGCCATATGCGGTTTCGTTTGTAGTATTATTTCGCTTCCAACATTAATAATTGGCTGTTGAAGCGTGAGTGCAATGTCAATAAAAAAGCATTTGATCGAGTAAATTTAAATGATCCTTCAAAGAATACAAAATTTAACAAAAAATTCTACTCTTCGTTTAAAATGTATTTGTTTAAAATATATTTTCTACTAGAATCGACAATGATGTCAAAAAGTGGAGCAGTTTTTGGATAAATATTTTTGTAATTTGATGTTGTAATATTATATCTGTATTCAAATATTGAAATTATCTATGTGCAGAATAATCTGCAAATTCCTGCAGAAATCGAATCTGAAAATTTTGTTGAATTATATTTTCTGTTGAGTTTCACTGTTAATTGTAAACAAAAAGTTCCTAATTCGTCAAATTACTTTTTTTCTTTTCTCTTTTCAAATGGCTCCTTATACTTTCTGTGCTTGTAAAAGAATTAGTTTTCTGGGAGAAAATTTGCTCGTACGTGATTCAATTTAAAAAGTTGCTGAATTGCACTAGTTTTATGAGAAACTTTTCAACCAATTGTCATCCAACTGTATGCTTTTCACTCTTGCTATTTTTTGCGAATTCTTAGTTAAATAGTGTGGCACTAGCAAAATAATTCAAACGCATTGTCATTTAGTCCTTGAATATGAATTTCAGTTATATATTCAATTGCAACAGCCTAATATAATAAATATAACCCACGAATTGCTTATTTATACGTTACATCAGGTAAAGAAGTTTTGAAGAGATTATGTTTGATCATTAAAATTTTTAAAAATTGCTCGGAGAATAAATAGTAGAATCATCAAGGGAAAATAAAAGTTTACCTTCACAATATATAAAATAAGTATTTTAAAAATTTTCATACCTAATATATTCATTGTTCCAAAATATGAAAACCCAGAAATTGCATTCCATTTTTCTGTTACATTACAAGATTTATAAAGGTTTTCTGATACTTTCGAATATAAAACCGTAAATCATTCAATTTTTAAATAACTAGTAACAAAGTATCAGTTATCCTAAATGAGTGAAAATTGTTTCAGATATATCGGTCCAATTCCCGGGAAGTTACTCTCAGGAATGTGCAGAGGGAAACTTCAGGAGTGTTTAAATGTGAAGTTTCGGCTGATGCTCCGCTTTTCCACACAGAAATACGTGCAGCTAATCTACTTGTAGCAGGTATGTATTATATCATAATAAATATCATAAAATCCAATAAATACACAGAAATGAAAATTTGAAAAAAGTTTGTAAAATGAAGAGAAGTGCTGATTAAATTATCAATTTCATGTATTTTATCAATTCCTTGCTCAAATTAACAATTACTAACTTATAATTCAACAACCTGAGAAGTTAGTTACAATACGAGGGAATATGAAAAGTTTGTCGATATTTCAATTTTACAAACAAAATACATAATGATAGTTTCTTTTGAAACTATTATTGTTTTGGCCATCGAGGATATATTTTCAAAGAATATAAATATTACATAGCCCTCTGAGAGTTCCCAGAAAATATATCATTATTATTATTAAATATTACAAATGGCAAAATAATTTACACAAAAAATTGGTTGTCATTTTAAAAATTTTGTTGCTTTTTAATAAACTAAATTTAGAACTGGAAGTAGTAAGTCGAATTTTAGCACTCAGCTATATTGCAAGCGGAGATCTTCGCTTTAAAATTTAATTATTTTAAACTCTCAGATAATCTTCATCATACATTTACACTGCTTCACTTTTAGCTTAGAATTAATAAACTATTAAATCGTAGACTGTAACTACCAGTATTAACATAGTATAGAATTATAACATATTTTTCAAACAAGCAGTACGCTAATGAAAGCAAACACAGAAAAAGATTTCTTGAAGCTGTGGAAAGTAGAGACTGATAAATTATAGAAAGAAGGTTGCCTATAGTAGATACCATACTAGAAAATAATTTGCTCGCTTGTTAGTTTGATAATCGACGCTTCCATTCGTTTTTGTTCCAGATGTTCCCGAAGACAATCCCGTATTACGCACAGAAGTGTATAAAATTGCTCCAGGTGCAAACATCCGGGCAAATTGCACAACACCAGGTTCTCATCCACCAATGAATATTACATGGTATATAAATGATTCCAAGGTAAGAATTTATATTGAAGAAATTTCTATTCTATTGACTCGTTTATTCATGCAAAATACTTTAATATTGAGTAGATTTACAAAATTCTGAAAGTGATGTCTTGAAAATTCTTAGTGTATGTCTTCTTCAGTAATCATTCAATTTGAAGTATTGAATTTGAATTTTTTTTAATTTCATACTTTTTAAACATCTGTATCATTCTTTGATACCAATATTTGGCTGTATCAAGGATTGTAATTGTAATTAAAATGGACTTCACAATTTGCATAGATAATTACTCTACGGGTAATTAAACACGATAATAAAATATCTAACGACTTAACATTAAACCCATCATCAGATGTGTACTCTATTACATATTTAATAAATAATAAATCATAATGAAAATGATAGAATTCGTGTTGAATAATATTAATCAAAACGCAAACACCATTTTCACGTTTCTAGCAGAATTAATTTACCAGATGAACAAAGAGATTCTATTGATGATGGCTTGTGATGCTTCGCGGATACCAATCTATTTTTGAAGAGTGTAGTAGTTTGACCGATTAACAAACGCTGCAGTGAGATCAGTTCATTGAATCATCTACTTCTGCTTGTCAATCAGTGATTTATTCCCGACTCTGTACATACAGCTATCCAAATGTATCATATGGGTACTTTTCGTTCTACCTGATATTTGTTCAGCGTATTCGTCCATGTGATTGATTTACTTTCAATTTGGCGTTGTAATTTATTTGCAATGTTGCTACCAAAGCCTGCGAATTGGTTCCAATAAATCACAGAGTTGCAACAAACGTAAATATGTCAAAATCCAAAATTAACTGTGTTATTGTGAGTGCATTCGATAGCTGGTACCAAAGAGCTCCATTTGAAATTGTTTATCATTGCTTGATTAAATACTTACTTTGGAGTTGAAACAATTTGATTGATTTGTTTTTTTAGACACAACAAAAAACATCATATTTTTAAAATAGAATAATAATAAAAAAGTTAATTTTGAACGAAACTGTTAGCAATTTTGTAAAAAAAGATAGATGAAGAATTTGGAATGTTTGGTGTCACTAGATATACACATAAGTTTAGTTGAATTAATGGCTCGAAGCACTTGATTTGTCATGTTTAATTACTGAAAGAGTGTACCAACAGGAATATTACCATGAGACCACGTTCATTTTCAGAAATTACCAAAATCAGTACACATCGAAGAGACCATCAATCGTTATGATGCCCTACCAGGATTGGAAAGCGTTCGTTCAACGATTTACATGAAGGCATCACAGGACCTCTTCAAGAATGGAAAATTAAAGCTCAAATGCACAGCATCATTGTTTCATCTGTACGTGAAAGACACGCAGACAGAACTCATCGAAGAAGCACCCTTGATGGCCCTTGTCATGGTCTCAACAACACCCAGTAATGACGGTAATTTTATGTATCAGCATGGTATATATAAATCAAACAGCATTGATTGCATTTTCCTCTCATAGCTTTGGAAAAAGTCTTATTTTTTCTGCATATTCAAAATAAAGATTCATTCGGAAAAGTAATACTATTAATTCCTTTCAAAATGATTCGATGGTTTATTGGAATTAAATCTATTATCTTTGCAAGAAAAAATATGAAATATATTTTCCAAATAAAAGTTAATTTGGAATTTGAAATTTGGAAAATATTATCAGATTATCATATATAGTCAAATGCAGTCATTCGTAGGTCAACATATTTGGGGAACCTATCTTTTTTTCTTCTTTTCAATAAAATTTTTGTTTTTCCTTTTTAGCTAGAAAGAGCAATGTGCTAACTTGGCTTTGGATTAAATTTGAACAATTATTTTCTTTAGAAATTAATTATGCACATTTTCAAAAATAATTTTGACACAAAGTATAAATTGCCTTTCAATCTAAATTCATTTACGACTGAATAATTTTTTTAGTGATTTTCCTCATTCAGCAAAAAAATCACTACTAATTTTTCAATATTAGATCAAGAAATATCAACCATCACTTGATTTATTGTCTTAGAAACAAGTTAAATGTTATTTGAATGCAAAATTAACTTTATTAAACAAATAGTTAATTTATTCTTTTGCACTTTGAGAGAAAAGCAAAATCTTCAAAGTATTTTGTCTGATTTTTTTCCAGGAGGAAATTTGTTCAAATTCTCGTGTGCGACGAAAACACACCACTTCATGATCCACTATTTCTTCGTATATCTACTGTATACAATGATAATTCGGTAGAATCGCTACTGAAAGAAGAACGCCGTCGAGACGGAAGTGACTTTTAACTAAATCTTAATAATTGATAACGTAATTGAAGACCCCATTGAGCTGGTGATTTGATCCATGGGATTTCAAGTGATAGGATGTTTTACAAACGGTGATATATTGAATGTAACAAACAAACGGAAACGTAAACTAACTCTAAGGAAAAAACCTCGTCGTGAACTAAAAATTAAAGTATAATATAAGATTAATATAAATTTTTCTTTAGTCCTAATATGGGATGATAAATTAATAACATTGGTATAATATAAAGTTACTAGACTAAATATAATTACAGTTATTAACAAGAAACCAACAATGAATCAATCTAAAGATTAAGACGAATTCTTCCCTGGTTATTTATTATATCATCGTAATTTGTTGCAACTTTTATCCTTTTGTCCTACAAAAATCAAATTGTCATAAAAATGTCGATAAGTCTAGAAGAAAAAAAAAATACATAACAATTTGGTCCCAGAAATATGTGAAAAAATAATGTTATAATTTTTTTACAATGTGTGTGTTCACAATTTTGTACATTACAGTACATTTGTACATGATAAATGATAAATAATAATCAATGATTGACTGTAAGTACATGTTAGATAACAATTGTATGTCTAATTTGTGTTCAAAGTCATTTACTGATAAAATATAAAAATGGATTTTAATTCTTCAATTCATTCATTCTTCAACAACAAACTCCTTTTTCCAGTCAGCTATTTGAAAAAAAAATAAATAAAAATGAAAACTTTTAAATGCATTTACTTTTCAGATGGATTCTGCAAGTCTCTTTCATCTTTTCTTTCAAGGTAGATTTATATCTTGAATGTAAAGATTTCAACAATATTCAACAATAATAATTTCAAACGCTCTCAATTTAAAGAAATCAACGAAACCGAAGACTGATAAGAACTGAACCTATATTTTTCACCACAAGAATGACTAAAAAATAATTCCAAAAGATTACAAATTAGATGAAGCAACAATTTTTAAAAATGCATGAACGATGGAAATGAATTAAAATTTTCCTGTAAATCCAGTTTGACGAAGAATCATTCAGAAGAACTAAACTTATAGATTACCAAAATATAGATTAACCTTCAAGAATTCCCAAATTTCCTTATTTGTTAGTTGTAAGTATCGAATCTTAAAATCCTATTGGAAAAATCTGTAGAGTGAAAAATCACTGCAGGTTTTGGCAGATGGTAAAGAACCTATTGACATTTTTGAATTGCTTTGTCCGAAATATGGTAGATAACTCATTCTGTCGACCATCCCAACCACCACACCAGCCACAACCACAAATGCGGACAGTGCTCGTTGACCAAATGTGACAAAATCAACAGCTTGCATCCTCCTCGAATATCACAAGCCGGGAAATTCGCAACGGTCGTTTACCACGAAGGTTTTTTGGTCTGGATATGTTTTGTTACATCTGGCTCGTGCACCAGTTACAACTGTGGTCCATTCGAGAATTTTATATGCGCATTTTATTTATATTCAAATATCGATAAGTCAATGGACCGTGAAATAATTTATGATCGTACTTGTATCCCATGGGCAGATATTTTATTTTCTGCACTGGATTTGCCGAATTTATTCACATCAACCAATGGTGAGTTGAAATTTATAGTGTATTAAAAAGTGTTTTGAATAAAATACCGGAAAATTATTGATAACATTTCCAAGTACTTTCATTTCGTTTATTCGAAGGATTTATTTAGTGTTTTTTGCAAAATAAAATGCCAACATAAATCAAGGCTTGATCAATTTTCAATCACATGCAATGTTAGTTAACTTCTTGAAATAGCAAAAATTAAAATCGAAAATTTAGGATTATACCCAATTTTTGAAAGAATATTTTCAGAAAAAGATATTTTTGAGCTGCTACACGAGAAAATGGTTTTTAAGTCACTGGTGATATAAAAACTTGCCTATAAATTTGTTGGTCTACATTTTTAAATTTACAATGTTATCATTATTGCTAATTAAAAAATAAATTATTTCATCAAAAGCTCACTCGTAGTTATACAATATAAATGATTTTATAAATTCATTAAAAATCCTATTTGATTTTTGTTTTACTTTTCAAATTCTCAAATTTAATTTGTTGAAATAATTAATATATATTAGCACGTATCGACAAATATAATTTATAATTATTAATCAGCAAGAAATCCTGTGATAAATAGAATTGAAATAATATTTAATCATGTGAATTTATCTATTTATTGTGGAACAGGCATTAATGAATTTTGCAGCTTATAAATTTATTTACAAGCCGTTGTTTGTGACTGCTTTTAATTAAAATAATGGCTAATTAACAAATTACAAGGGCGTGGTGTTAACATTCGATGAGCTTATTTAGCATGCTCTTTGTGTACACATGCAAAACAAATTTAGTGGGTTGGTTTTAAACATTGTGTTTGATTCTGGATTTGATTTTGTAGTAATTTAAAATATGCACAAAAACAATCGAACGTGCAATTCGCGCTCTTATTTGCAATTGTAATTGGCTATTTATCTTTGACTATAGTTTATGTCATAAAGCTTTGTCAAGTAAAAAGTTCAGAATTAAATGTTAAAAGTTTTAAAATAATACTTTTCGATTTATCGAAGTTTTCTAAATTACAATTACGAAGTTCAACAATAGGTGAATTTTCTGTTATCTGATAATAATTGAATTGCATTTTAGTTGGGAAATAATAAAAAGAGATCTAGAAACTAAAAATTAGCTAATATGAAAATTTTCTGAAAGCTATCATATATTCATGATTTATTGATTGAAAATTGCAATCAGACTAGTCGCAAATTTGTCGTTGCAGTATTTGTAATAATGATACACTGATAAACTATAAAATAAAACGTAGGTAAACATTTACATGTTGTTGCAAAATTGCTCTTTTTGATAAATACCAAAATGTTGTTCAAATTACGTTAATTAATTTGAACATGAGTGAATTTTGTGACAAAGAATTGATGTTTAATTAGTCAATTGCCACTACAGTTTTAGATTTTTTAGCGTCCTGATTTTAATTAGAGCGTCGATTGTACAAATGAATCATGGAAAAACAAGTTGATTGCAACTACAGAAATATCAGAAACAAAACAAATAATCAAGTAATTAAATTGTCGCGTTATGCGGACGTTTATTATATTACAACAAAATGCCCCAACTACGCTAACAACTTTACAACATGAGATTTTCTTTGTGTATGAGTATTTCTTCTGTTTTCCTAGCGCCTTGTTGAATTCCATATCCGTAATTCTTTGTTTTGCGCAGAATTTCCGTTGATAGGGTTTCCAGTCACGGTGCAGAAACTCGAGATAATGCCAACACAAAAGGGACGTTTATTCCTTTAGATTGCAAAGATGCAAAAACAGTGAGGACGAAACGAGCTCCTCAGAAACCAGAGATTTAAACAGAACAAAAGGCGTTTTATAATGACAATTAAAGCGCACGATTTGCAAATTAAAATGTAGCTAATGAATAAAAGTTTTTGCTATCTTGTATAATTAACTGAAAATGTTAAGACAGTTATGAAGTGTTTTATGAATATGAACCTTAAAATTTTGACATCTGAAATTAGTAGAAAAGTAGACAATTTCAAAATTTTATTGATTCCTTATGGAAAGTTGAAAGTTTTGAAAACATTATAAATAAAATTATCAATTGTTTATTCAAATGTTAGATAGAACCTAAAAATCACTTAGTTCGGCTACAAAGTTTTCAAATAGTAACTCAGAAATTTAAAAATGCACTTCAGATGAGTACATTGTAATTTAGTTATTAGCAAATTTAATTCAGATTTATTATATGTAATTCAGTTTGCAAAAATTGTAATTCATATTTAATAAATATAATTAAGAAAGCATATGTTTAAAATCAGTAACGATTAATTGTATTTCAAATTAGTTAAACATAATCGAGGATATATCTAAAGAAATTCAGAAAAGTTAAAATACAAATCTCTTTTTGATGAATAATAATTCAGTTTTTTGATAGGAAATTTAACATTATCGCCCATTTTATAAATACGACTTAAATCATCTTATTCAATAGAATCTGAACTATAAATAAAAAAAGTACATTCTTGACTTTGTTATTTCAGAAATAGTCGCTTTATGTCGAAAATAAAATATCTATCCAATCAGAACAAATAGACAGCTGCCTCTGGATCAATATATAATTAACATAATCAAGCTATAACCCATACGAACACAAAAAGGACATAAATTCGGAACATAAAATTAATTCATACGACCTCTGCTTGTTTGTCGAATTGGCCAATTTGGTCCTCTATGTTAAAGCTGACCCGAAATATCCTAAATATTTCTCTATATTTCCCCAATTTACTAGCACTTATTGGAATATACTCGAATAATTGGTCATAAAATTTGTAAATTTCAGTAATGATATTGGCAAAGGTATCAAATGAAATGATGAAATTTTATTTCCAATTTTATTACTGATATTTTTATTTTTTACCACATTTTTTACTTCGTTTTCTCTAATTCAATTTATATTGGTTTATTCATTTTTAAAAATTCATGCTGCAATTACGTAAATACATAAAATAGAAAATAGAAAATTTTTTTTGGTAGATATTGCTTCAAACAATCAAATTTGGAGAAAATTTATATCAAAACCAATCTAAAGTCATTACAATTAAATTTCTCTTTTCAATGCATCAGCTTAAAATAGAAATCTCTCTAGGTTTATAATGAAACCTATTCAATAATGTTTGAATGTCTGATAGGGCAGATATGAGCTGGAACATTCGGGCGCATTTGTGGCCGATTACCGGAAGTTTTAAGCTGATTTAGATGCCTGCGAAAGCATAGTAGCGTAATCTAGGAAAACCTCCTTCCGGTTTGACTACCTCCACAGATGGACCATTATGTTGATGAAAATTGGTTAAGTAACATATGGAAATATCCATGTAAAAGCAATTTCGTTCTTCGTCCTGATGTGAAATATCAAATTGCAGACAATTTTAATAACGTGAACTTTGTATTTTTGCAAATTTGCAAATTTTCAATTATAAATAAATAATAGATAATTTTTGAAATATTGCATAAAAGTTAACATTTAGGACAAAAATGCTTGAAAACTATCCTATAATTTCATTTCCATTCCTCTACTTTAAAATGACCTTGAAAGAATAATTTTCTGGTAACACTTTTTACCAAATGAATTTTAGAAAGAATTTTTTAAATTCTTGGTACAGTTTAATTAATATCTGGTATTAAGAATCTTATTTGGCAAAATATAAAAAATAACAAAGATTACATATTTATTTACCAGGATTAATAAGTTTGTTTTACGTACATTTATATATTTTTCTTAAATGTAGCATATTTTGTTATGTTTTTTAGATCTATTGGAAGATTATTTTATGCTTGAATACTACTGTTTATAATTTCGTTGCGGCCTAAATTTGTTCTTACATGTTTGATTTTTAATTATGTAATAATGTAATAATGTAATTATTATCTCGAAGAAATATATTGCTGACACAATTTTCTTTGATTCTCCACCCAAATTCGAATATAGATTTTAAATTTGCAATATCTTTAGGAGTCAAATTTGATATTGCAAATTTCCAACTTCAATATTTACAAAAATCACGAGGAAACACTTTTAATGTGAAAATCTTATGAAAATGAAGAAAAAGAAAGTAAACCACACTTTGCATATCATGTAAAATGGAATATGTCGCAAACAAACATTTACAATGAGGCGTCTCGTTTCGTCCCTCGCATATTTTATCCTTCAGACACTGAATAAATGATATGATATCATACAGCATTGAAGTACGTTCCTACGTGTCAAATTGTTTTGTGTCTGGAAAAGGATGCTTGATAGCAGCACGTTCTCTGCTCGTTTTCCGGCATGCAGATACGTTTTCCTGGCACAAATATCCAGGAAGAGTCGGGACGCTAGAAAGCAGGACTCATGTCTGACTGCTTTACTTGACATGTAAACAACGTGTCGATAATTCGTTTATGCGTGAAATGTACCACGTTAATTTATTGTAGATTTACTAGATGACAATCTTGCAAAAGTCAAAATGTTTAAAGTAAAAATGATTCACTTTGTTTTTTTCAATTGGTTTGTAGTCTATAAATATTTTAGATGTTATCAAAATTCCCACAAATCGCAGATTTTAATTATCTTTATCTTCCGTTTGTGAATTGTCTATGTATTTTGTTTATGGAGATACTAACAAAAAATAACAAATAAATAAAAGGAAACTTTTAGGAAAATCGAAAATGCAATACTAAAAAATAAGTGCAAGAATTATAAAAAAAGATTGATAAATAACATGTCATCCTGATGAGTGATGATACAAATATTTCTTTGTCAAACTGAAGAAATGATCAATTGTTGAATTATTTTATTAATAAAATAGTAGCTAAATAAATAATAAATCAGGATTTTCAACAGATAAGAGTAAAGATCTTTAAATTAAGGTTTTCAGTTACGAAAATTTCAAAAAAAATTTTGAACTTCGATTTTTTCTATTTCAATTCGTTCAAGTTATCCTGAAATTGCTAGGTAATTATATTTCGACCAAGTCATTCCAAAATTAGCATCCTTTTTGTAAAATATAAATATTTGTTAATTTCAAATTTGATTTTTTTTCTTAGTTAAATGTCTAGAAACTTTAATTATGTCGCTAATTATTCTACAGAATCTGAAAATGGGTCTGCAATTGAAAAAATTCTAAAATATTTACATTTCACTGTTGATTAATTCATTCATCTGAACAATCTGTATATTATCAACAGTAATAGCACGAGTGATTCTCATTTTATGGGATAAATATATGATTTTTCATGAGATTTTGTTACCTAGGAAACAAATTCCTTAAAGGCAACGCAAATCGAATATGAAAAACAAACATTTATCTATTGTAAAATGAACAGCACGAATGCTATTTAGAATGATAATTGAGCGAATAAATAATATATTCAAAAGTGTATTAGTAAATGAAACGAACAATCAATTGTTGATTGTCAAAATTACTTCAACAACTTGATTTTTTATTTTGTTATATTTATATTTCTCTATTACATCGACTAGAAAAAAACACTCGAGCGCTACGCGCTCTCGTGATTCTAATTCTGCCAAATCAACATTCGTTTCTATGAGCACGCAGTCGTAAAATAGCCGACAATTTCAAATCACTTATGGTATTTCTGTTGATTATAAATTTCTGCAAATATATTTCCTTGGAAATTCAATTGATGAAATTAATTTACGTTGTACCAACAGCCGTGCAACAACTTTCGCACCAACATAAGGAATTGGTGCAATTATTCAAGACTGCATTAATCTGTTGCCTTCAGGTGACCGCAAGATAGTAATCAGGGCAGACAAGAGACCACAAAGAGAATGAATTTGCCCTGACTCTTGAAGGCGAAAATTTCGCTTCTCGCGGTGTAGTGTTTCGACGATGCATGTGCGAAAACCCATTGGTCATACGATGCACTACAGTACCCAATTCTATTTTGTAAAGGAGAGGACGGATATCATTGTTTTCATTATATGATTAATCCATTAACCGGTGGGTAGCAATGTTTACAATTCGTATTTCAAGCTTATTATAGCATTATCTAATTACAGGATGAGAAACAAACAAGAAGGTCAGCGCCTACCGTTTAATGATTCGTCGTGGGGAAGATAATCATATATAAGATGTCGCAGACTGTTTCATCAGTTCGCCGTTTATATGTATGTCAAAATCGAACGCCTTACATATATTCGTTGAACCAGTAAAATCTACGTTCCAAAGAATGTCCCACTTTTGAACCATCAGCAGAAAATGGCGTACGAAACCTTGATGTCAGCAATCAACATTTCTACTTTCACTTATTTTGACTTCAGTTCGAGCACATAGTGAAGTGGCACTGGCGGTAGTATCATCCGGGATCGTTGACACACTGTTAGAAGGAGGACAAACTGCCCATTCCGCACTCAAACTGGCGATCAATTTGCAAACTATGAGCAATGAACGTGCAACATATCTCAAAGGTCATCAATGGCAAAAGTACTACAGACTTGCAAAGTCATTATTTGGGATGAGTATATCATGACGCACAAACGTGCATTGGAGACACCAGATCGAAATTTGAATGATTTACGGAATAATCAAAACTTCTTTGGAGGTTGAAGATTCTGTTGGCCTGTAATTTTCGATAAACGCTCCCAGTTATTCCTTAATCAATAGCTGCTGATGAGATAAGCGAGTGCTTGAATACGTCCATTTTGTGGAAAAAGGTTAAAACTCTCAAGCTCACAAGGAATATGCGAGTGGCGCTACAACGAGACGGATCGTCGAAATTGTTCTCTAAACAATTATTGGACATTAGGAATGGACAAATTTCTGTAGATGCTTCCACAGGCTTCATTTCGTTCCTATCAGATTTTTGCGAATTCACCTAGACGAAGAAAGAATTGAATGCAGAAGTGATCCCAAACTTTCGTTCTAATTTCCAAAATCCAGCTTGCTTGTGTCAACGAGCAATTTTGACAGCGAGGAATAAGAATGTTGACGATTTGAATATCAAGATTCAAGAACAAATTACTGGGCAACTTTATAGGTCTCTCGATACAATATCTGATCCGGATCAAGTGGTCAATTGTCCCGTGGAATTCTTGAATTCATTGGATTTGCCCGCAATGCCACCTCATAATTTACAACTCAAAATTGGCTCGATAATAATCATGTTGCGCAATCATAATCAGCCAAAACAGTGTAATGGCACAAGACTTGCCATTAGGAAAGTCGTGGGCAACGTAATAGAAGTGTAGCGGTCCAGGCCAGAGGCTGTGACACCCACCCAAAACAATCCGGTCGGGCGAGAAAAGATCCCTTTCATGCCGTGGGAAATTCCAGCTAGATAGAGCCCCACCGGATGCCAACATTTTATAATTTTATGATGCTGTTATTTTTGTACACTTTTCTTATCGCCGAGTCCGGAGGACATATAAGACGTGTTTCTCCGGTACTCGACAGTCCGACAGTGTACGTCTTTGAATACTCGTCCGAGCTAGTAGAGTTATTACGAAAAGTCGAGCGTCCATTTATTTCTTTTGTGTCTCCTACCCCTCACCATCGAATTACCCTCGAGCCCGAACCTGCGCGCTTAGAACCCAAAAGAAGCAACGATAATTGTTGGAAAATTCATAGATGAAGATGTGTTAAATCCACGCACACCGCTAATGCCAACAGACTTACCCTTTCCACTAGTACGGAATAAAAAATAAAACAAAAAAGAAATAAAAAAAAACACAAAAATAAAATAAGCAGTTTGCAAACGCTCTTGTTCAACTTGCGTTGTGTGCAGGATCTTCGTTCAAGGTATTGAAATAACTCAAAATTTGGTCATCGGCATCCATATAAAATATCAAAAACAAATTAAAATTACTTATAATATATAATATTGCGATAATAAATGTAAAATAAATAAATTAAAGTTATTCATTATAAGATAAAAGTAATTTGAAATTTGAATGAAATAGCACTTATTTTATATTTGGTGTTCGTATATTTTTTTATATATTTCTTCTCCAAATCGATTTTCGGCTACGCTTTGCCTTCACGGTCAAATCTATTTTCCAATATATTAACAGATCATAAATTTCAAGTTACCATGGAATATACAAATAAATAAGGATACATCAGAAAAACCACCAAACATCAACGTCAAAATTATTACTTCAACTCTCTGATGAAGGCAAAGCGTAGCCGAAAATCAATTTGGAGAAGAAAACCGTTTCATTAATTTGGCTCACCAGTTCACCCAACTCTTCCTCCACTTCTCCAGTACTAGAGAGGTTGCTATTAATATCGATTTTTGAATATAGGGAGGTCCGAAAATTTACCCAATTTGTAGTTTTATATTCACGAAATAATTTAGCGGTGCTTCTCACGCACTGGAACAAATATTTGGAAACGACTAGGTAGTGTTCCGAATTTAACACAAGGAGTTTCAACGTGTCGACAGGCATAATTTAGAATTAAGACAACAGTTGTGAGTGTTGGGGGGAATAAGAGTGGGCTCGTCAGGGTTTAGCAACTATATACTTTCTCCGTCTCTGTTCTTAACGTGGCAATTCCACGAAGAGTGTCTGGTATTGAGCCCCCAAGGAGCAGTGCCGAACTTGAGCGATTAAATATTGTTTTCAGCACTGATTCGCTGAGCAGACTTTGCGGCGACTTGTAAAAACCAAAGATTCTTAGCTTCCCAGGGAGTGCTGCGGGATAACCTGCGAGGTGGAATATCCTCTCTGAAACATACAGCTACACTGAAATTCCCTTCTCAGATTGACCTCGCAAATGATCAAAATGTCAATTTTCATTTTAAACAAAAAAATATTCTAGTTCTACAATTTTTCTGATGAGGCCATTACAATTCCACTCACAAATTTTGATTGATCTAGAAGCGCCATATTTATCAATGGTACTAAAGAAATTTTGACACACATTAAACTTTTTTAGAGAATAGTTGCACGTTTTTAATTTTGAATTCAGATCCCTGACTGCAGCCAGCGTGCCATTCATGATTACCAGGGTGGAGAGTTCCCTGAATGTGGTTACTAAACAGCAGAAATTGTCTTTATGCTGCCCCGGCGTATGCTTCCCTACATTCGCACTTAAATTATGGCGGTTAAGCAAAGTCTGTGGTTTTTTGGCGCCACTGAAGGCCGAAGTCGCTTGTCTAGCTTCCCAGAAGTTTGTCGTCGGTGCTGGAGTTGGCATGTACTTTGCCCGGAGTTGAACGATTTCGCCTCTGGACCTCACCTTCTCGACCTTGCCTTTACATACCTCACAGCTAATTGAATTTGCGGGGTGGGACTTGTCGCAATTTGCACATTTTGCAAGAGTATCCTTGTCTAGGGTGCATTTTTTTGTCAAGTGGTTCTCTGCACATTTGAGACACACTGGATCCATATTGGAATTGATCGTTGCATGGCCCCACCTTTGGCATTTGTGGCATTGAATTATCAGTCGATTTGATCGTTTTCGTTCCCGTGAGATTCTAATGAAGTATATTGATTTAATTTGACTCCGTAGTTTTTGCAGGGTGCCGTTGCAGTCCGTCACCAGCAATGAACAATGCCTTGTAGGTTTTCTTTGAAAGAAAACCCGATATTATCTTGATATCATGCATCAGTACCATTTCTTGAATGATATCTTCCGGCTTTATATTCTTATGTAAGCCCCAGATCAGGAAAGTCTGCGTTTTCCTGTCTTGCGTGGAATAAGTATAAAACTATATTCTATTTATCCTGCCAAAATTCTTGACCGCCTCGAAGTCGGTTTCAATTTCGACATTAATGCCTAAGTCCATAGCTCTCATGTGCATCAGGAATTTAGAAGTTGTTACTCCTTTGGGTTCAGCAATTAAGCCTTTGTATTGAATTGCTACATTGGTGAATATTATTGGAAGGTACCTTATGCCCCTTCTCGCTTTCAGGGGGGCAAATGGCGGTGGCTGCCTAGAAATAGAGCCACTAAGAGGAGGGTTGATGTCGACTACTTGCCCGCCTGTCAGCTCCTTTTCGTCGCTTAGCACATCTTATCTAAGACACCGTCGAGAAATAACAATGGAAAGTTGGTGGGGATGCGTAGAAACGAAATTTGGTTTGGATGAGTCTAGTCTTGTGAAAAAGGTTGGTTTTCTGCAACTGTCTCAACACCGTGCTGAATCGGCATGCGACCCCTAGCGTTCAGCACTTCAGTTTAGTCTGCGCTGATTTCCCCACCTACTTTCCATTCTTATTTCTCGACAACTCTACTTGGATGCATCGTGCATTGTTACAGTTTAACGCATTCGCATTAGCTTTGTCATACATGGAATTGTTATGCTATGCAACCTAATGTGCATCTATGTAACATGGTGTGCATATGTTCAACACTCCTCCTTAATCTATTCCTTGGGTGCAAATTTATAATAATGAAAGTACATATTTGACAATGTTGAAAGTCAGTTTGTCAGATACAATCCTAAAAATTAAATGGACTTAAATAATGTTTTGGTTAAAGTTTATATATCTCCTCCTTAATCTATACATTATTCATTTAACAAATATTGTTTTAACCGATTGTGAATGTGTTTTGATAATGATACAACAATATAGCCGATAATATTCTTTTCGGATGCCCATACATAAGAACATTGTTTGTATTGTGGAATTTATATACTTTTTATATAGTTGCAAATATCCAATCACACATTTTTAGTTTGCTCAAATATATTGCAAAAAATTATATTCCTCATAAAATTTGCAGTAATTACAACGTACTTGACAGTGATAATGATAGTGATACAAATAGCGTTGTTGATGAGAGTGATGAAAATTTGGGTTTGGACAGTGATTCCAGCAATTTACTCCCTATTCGGAGGCGTGTTAGGCGAATTAGCAGTAGTGATGATGAAGAAGATGAAACATCTACAAATACTTCAAAAGATTGGGTTTCGGAAAATATCGATAATAAAGCCACTATTCATTGTTTTCGGAATTGCCTGGAATCAATCCACAAGTTTTGGCTAGATGAAGAAATCAGAACGTCAGTTTAGATATAGTATATGAAATACTTAGTGATGATTTTTGGTACATGTTAGTATCTGAAGCTAATAGATATTATCAACAGATTATTGACGATGAAAATTACTGTTGTAAAAAAATTGATGAAAAGTGGGAAAATTCTAATTCAGATGAAATGAAAGCATATTATGCTTTGTGTATAATAATGTCTCAAGTAAAAAAGTCAACAATTGAAAGCTACTGGTCACATCGGAGCTTTATTGAAACACCGATATTCCGAAAAACAATGCCATTTTGATTTGTATTATTGTCTAGATACCTGCATTTTACAAATAATCATGTCGCAGACAGAACGAATCGACTCCATAAAATACGAAGAATATCTAAATAAATTTTCTGAAATTTATACGCCTAAAGAAAATATAGCAATAGACGAATCGCTGATAAAATTCAAAGGCCGCCTATCGTATAAGCAATTCAATCCATCGATATAAAATTTTAAAAGTTGTGTGTATCCAACTCTGGATTTTGTAGTAAGTTCAAAATATACACTGGAAAAGACCCATTGCATACTTCTAATTTAAGTGCACCCGAAAATGTTGTTATGGCGTTGGCAGAATTTGTAATGCATAAAGGGTATACACTCTGTATGGACAACTGGTACTCTTAATCACAGCTTTATGAACATTTAAATGTCAAAAATATCAACGCCGTTGGAACACTAAGAGCACACAGGAAACATATGCCAAAGGAATTAGTTTCAATAAAGTTGAAAAAAAGAGCAAGTAGAGAGCAGATCTGCAAAAGGATTATTAGCTGGAGAGGAAGGATGTTTATATGCTTTCCACTAAACATAATAAAGTTGAAATGATTGATACTAATAAGACACGAATACTAAAAAAAAATAATAAAGAAGAAAAAGTTGTAAAGCCCCAATATGTATTAGAATACAACATTGGCATGGGAGGAGTAGATCGCCAAGATCAACAGCTAGCTAGCATGCTTTCCCATTATGCGAAAGTAAATGAAAGGTTATAGAAAAATCTTTTTCAATATGACTGATGTAGCCCTATTCAATTCGTACGTTTTATATGATCAAATAAGAAACAAAAAAACGTCCTACACGTCCTACACGATTAGATGTCACCGAAAAAGTATTGAGAACTGTCAAGTTACCCAATCATAAGGTCCGCGGAAGACCATCTACAGGTGATACTCCATTACGGCTACAGACAAAAAATTGGGCACATTTCTCAAGACATATTCCACCAACAACAAATAGAGCATATTTTGCATGTTCTTGATGGTTTTGCTTTAAAGGTGGGAAAAGAGGCGAAACAACTTGGGAATGTAAGTCTTGTCTTGTAGCTTTACATGTACCGGATTGCTACGAAAAAAACAATCCTGTTCAGAATTACTAATTTTATTATTATTTTTTTTATAAATTCTAATTTGTTTTATATTCTAAGAAAATTGATCAAAAATTTAAATGATCTATTTCGACACTGTCCAAGGTAGATTAATTTCCGGGTTAAAGGGTTAAAAGTATAAAAGGAGACAACAGGTTACATGGAAGTGAACGATGTACCCAAGTCGCGCAGTCATCAAATCGTCGAGTTGTCTATACGTATTCCGCCGCGCACTGAGGAAAGTTTTAAAAACAGGAGGGATCAATTGCACCAGAATGTTGAAAGACCATTACGCAATATTATAAATTTAAATATGGTCAAGGACTTTGCGTTAGATTTTATGCATATATGTTGCCAATGTATAATGCGCAAATTACTAATGAACTGGTTTTAAGAGTGTGGACGTTTATGTCACTGTAGGGACCGAGGTAGCAACACATTGTGCAACCTCAGTTGCCCCACAATCGGAGCTACATCGCCGACCCCGAAGAAGCGCGAGTAGAAGGGATTTACCGGTACTGTGACACCGTTGCCCCGTCGGCCCCATCGGGCCCCATCGGCAAATGGATTTTGGCAAAATATATTTCAATGCCGGGTCTTCCCATGTCTGCCACGTATGAGTGTGGATGAATTTTTGGATGAGATTAGAACGTACTCTCACCAAATAGTACACCACCTCGTGCAGAACAACTGGTGCGAATCTCTCCAGCTGAGATTGCACGTATCCCTTGCAAACCAAAGAGATGCCGACATCGTGTTGGAAGGCAACATTTCCCGAGGGTTGGAGATGAAACNTGAGACAGCTCTTGAGGAAGTGATGATAAGGTGTGAGGAGGTAGAGGGGGGATCACCCTGGCGTTTGGGCAATGTGTGCTTTTTATATATATATAATTTTTATAAGGGTATAGAAATAAATAAATTTAAATGATAAGTTATAAATTTTATTTTATTTATTTTCTTTTTTTCCTAAATTCTCCTTCCAACATGTCTACATAAGGTTTTAAATGGTTGAAATAAATCTTCTTACTATAATACTAAAGTGAATTCAAGGTTAAATTTATAAATTCTTCTCTATATTTTAATAAATAAAAAAATTTAATAATTTATATACCAAATTAATTTGTATTAAAAATA
>JARJDZ010010100.1:0-13788 GCA_030264555.1 Aleochara sp. GC000083
CATTTCTTATGGAGATTTACATTGAGTTAAAAAAATGCACCTGTTACTTCTTCTTATGCAGATTTGCATTGAGAAATGCACCTGTTACATAATAAGTTATAATGCATTAAATGCAATGTATCACTTCTATTGTCCATCATTGCAACTGTTTACTTGTTACTGTTTGTTTTTCTATTCTACTCGCATTCCTCGCATTCCGATGCATCATTCTCACTATTTGCTTTTCTATTGTATTCGAATCTCATTGAAGTGCATCGTTGAAGGGGCAAACGAAGTATTAGTCATCCCTTTTCTGGACTTGTTTTTCGTTCATTCGGAACGAACCTGTTCTCTTTTCACATTTTTATCAATATCTCCAAAACTAATCATCCGATTGCATTCAAATTTTCAGGGATTGTTTATTATATTTAGAGATTTGCAATATCGGGAATCAATTTGTTCATAAATTATTAATGTTTATAAATAATAATAATAGATTTTTTAGTTCAAATGCAATTTTCTCGCAAACGGTTCGGCCGATTTCTACCAAATTTGAAATATAAACTAATAACACCAAATGCATAACAAATTGTGAGTGGTGGAGTTGTGAAATAACCGGGGGTGGCATTTTACGATTAAAAAAGAAAACAATCACTTCAATAATTAATCCTTGAGATACCAAAGCTGAAAACTTAATTATCCTGAAGGATATTTCTAAGTTGCGATATATGCATTGAAAGAGAATTTAATCTTCTATAAATTACTGCAAACCCTGTTTTGATTGATATATAAGTTTAGAAGCTGTAGTAGAAAATACAAAATGATTCACTGAAAAGTTATTTACATTTTATATTAGATGCTGAAGTTCGAAGACTTGAAACTCTAATATTCCAATAGTTATTTCCAATTAGCAATACACCTTTTAAAAGGAAATTTAATTGTCTACAAAATAATTTTTACCGTTATTTGATTGATAAATAAACTTTCGAGCTATGCTAGAGAACATAGAAAATTTCACTGGAGGATCAATTTTAATTTTTTTAGTTACTAAATTTCAGAAGTTTGAAACTAAAGAATCAAATCAGCGAAAGATTAAAAGAACATATCATTTGAAAGGGAATTTAATTTTGTATAAAATGAATGTTTAATTTAATAAATCGATTAAATTGTTGTTGAGATATGTGACAAAGTATAAAATTATGAACTTGAATAATTTCAAATAACTTCAAAGTTTCAAAACTCATATTTGATTACAACCAATAACATTATCTAAGGTATCATTTGAAAGATAATTTAATTGGCAACAATAAAAAATCAACCAGAAATTAATCCCATCAATACTTTTTGAAAAATCGAGCAAAAAGTGACTTCATGTTTGAAACATGTTTGCTGCAAACTTTTTAGTTTTCAATTTGTCGCACGATGAATTAAACGTCCAGAAGGAAATGTCCAAGGAGCTGATTCAATGCAGATAGACACGCGCACTTTGGGCCTCAGCCCGCAGGAGGGTGTCAAACCAGCGGGAAGAGTTTTCACGCTTTTCTTCCCTTCTTCGTGCAGTCGACACCCTCGAGGCTCGAATAGATTGTGTCACGTTCGCGTTCACGCATCGCGTCCTCGTTCGTCTTCAGCCTTCATCCTTTCCACCGTTTGCACCGTTTCCGCCGTGTCTAACGGGGCGAAAGCCAACGTCTCTTGCACCTTCAGCCCCGAAACAACCAACCCCAACCCCGTGGGCGAGCCGCTGAAGAGTATGGCAACATCTGTCCCAACATACACCTCGAACCATTACATAATACGCATGCATCCTCTTCCTTCATCCTGCCGTTTTTATGAAACGTTTTCCACGATGCATTTTCCCTTTGTTCCACGCGATCATAAATTTACGCCGAACCGACCAAAAATAACGTATTTTCCATCCGAGCGTTTAGGCTCGCATTCATTTTTCCACCTGTTTTTAATTAGTTTTTAACTCGCTTTCATTCCAATTTGCTTCCTTTGACTTTGTTATTGGTTTTTTTATTCCGGGTTCCGTTCTTTTGTTTTCTGCACTGAGACGTGTCGATTTGTGACCGCTGACGACAATGAACCCGACGCGAATTTCCCTCATCCAGGGCGAGCATGAAAGGAACAAAGAGCAGGAATGGGAATAAGAAGCGAGAATAATTGTCCCAAGCGAGATTTAATAAGCGTCGCGCGCACGTCTCATCTTCCTGCACATCCCACGATGTTCCTCGGGAGCAGCCAGGACAAGAAGAAGCGTCACGTTAACCGGGATGATTTCGGCGTCCCCCATGCAAGAAATTATGTCAAATGCTCATTGCCCACGACGAAACGCAGTGAGATAGGAGCAAGCATCCTCTCATCCTCTCAAATTTTCGGGTTTCCACCCTTCTGTTTACGACGTCGAAGGATAAATTCCTTCCAGGACCAAAAAATCAACTCCGGCGACATCTATCGACTCGCAAACAGAATCCCACAAAAGTTTATTAATGAGCTTCTTTTTGCTATTGTGTTACTTCGCGTTTGATTTATTCGCATTTTTTTCATCACCATTGACCTCCTGATTCTTTGTTGCCTTGCAACGATATTGATTTATGCATAAACGTGAATTACTGCGCATTTATTCAATTGCTTTGTGTCCGGATCAGCGCGTTTTGTTGGCGCCAAAAAATCCCGTCCAAAACACAGCAGTGAGAAATCTTTCTGATTGACTAATCTTCATCGCATGAAGGAGATCCGTGCGTGGGACGTACGTTTCGGGTCGTTAAATAGTTTCTAATGTCTTTCGAATAGACGCCCGATTATAAATTAGCATCCTCCATTCGGGACATAAAATACGTTTCGCCTTATTTGGCGCGCTTACAAAACGTCCAACTTCGTTCGTGCAGCGAAAAAAACAAATGAATAAATAAAACAAGTTCGATGTCATAAAATCGAAAATAAAACTCGAATAAAATTTAGAGAAAAAAGCGGCGAATCGATAGAAACAGAAGTTTAGCATTTTATGAAGTCGCAAATTAAAGTTGAAGGTTTTACATAAAAATGTTAGTTTCTAATTTGATTAAGTTTTTTTGTAGTTTGATGACATAAATCATTCATTTCTTGTTTGCCCATGAAGAAAACTCGTGTGTCATTTGAAAGAGAATTTAATTGTTTATTAAATGGATTAAAGTCCAAAATGATAAGTCATTTAGTTTTTCTGTAGCAGGCAAACATTTAAAGTGTTACATTCGATATTTTTTTGTCCAATTTCAAGTACTTGAAACATAGTTGGTAAAAAAGTTTATATTCCAATTGAAAGATAGATAATTTTATTGACTTTAATGTAAAATAACGATAGAAATAGTAAGCTTGGTAGTTTTCAAAATATCTGTAAAATTGTAAAATGCAGACTGGGAAATTTGTAAAAATTCAATGTTGAATCAGTTATTCAAGTTTAGACGGTTTAGTCTTCGTGTCTGATTATCAAATTATGATATCTGATAAATGGAATCAATGAAATTTAATTTTTGACAATATTTTTTACTTTTGGACTTTATCGGATCAGTGTATCCAAAAATATGAGCAAAAATGTAATATTATGAATTTAAAAATGTCATTTTTTATGGGGTAGAAATTTGTCCCAAAAAAATAGGATATTTTATATCCAATTGAATAAATTAACATTTCACTTAAAAAAATACTTTATTAATCTTAATTTGGCGTTAAAACAAGTTTGGTTTGATCAGAGGTCCCTAAAATTTTATGATATTACATGTAACAACATTAAAATAATTGTTGAAGTTCATCATCTCTGAAATCAAAGTTATCAAAAATAATTCAAAATTCCAAAAATCATATCTTATAGTAAATTTAATTGTCTAGAAAATAAACTAAGGATGGATCTGATCGGTCCATTAGTTTTGGAAATATGAGTAAAAAGTTAAAATATTATCTCCAAAGATGAATAAACTTTTATCAAACTTTTTAAGCCAAATTTCAAAATGTTTCATATTCTGTAAAAAGATATTTTAAAGAGAATTTATTCATCTACATGATAAACGAACGCAGAAGTTGATACAGGAAGTCGTTTTGAAAATATAGCCAAAAGTATAAGTTATTGACTTAAATTGTAGTTATGCAACATAAACTTTTCTACATTCTCCAGTTGAATTTCGGAAATTCCTCTATTGCGGATGAAATATGAGCATAGCAGATAAAAAATGGGGAAAACCATGGAAATAAATAAAAAAAACAACGCACATAACTCATAATTCAAGTCGATAGACGCAATGGCGACCCAGCTAGACCTAGCGATAAGTGTGAATTTTGCATCTCTGCATCTTTTTGTTGTTTCCGATGATGTATACCTCCTCGTTTATACATTTCCAACTCTTCGTACAGTAGAACCACCATTAATCAAACGCATCGTTTTCATTCAGCATCGAATTAGCGTTTTGTCGAGCGAGTCGTGAAGGTATAAAACTAGATGTTTATGAAAAGGTGACAGGTCACACACTCGAATGGGTCCTCCGGAGTGATCTTCGTCTTGAGCACGCTCAGAATGGTCAAAGATGTTGGAAGGCGCCACAGGTAAACAAGAAAATGAAATCGATGGAAGAATCGAACTGCTGCTGTGCGGTGGTTCGCCTCCTCGATCCACGCAATAACATCAATCTCTTGAACGAACTTCTTTTTGGTCCACCGACACACCATGCATCTCTTCGGAACAACAATGACCACAACGACCGACGAGAGAAAGATGCTCGTATGACTTATGAAATCCAGAATCGACGAATTCTACGGATTGTTGTCCATGAAAGGCATTTCTGAAGCCGAAGTACAGTTAGCTTTTTGAAAAACGGTTGGGCGAATGCTTCGAGCATGATTCAAATATTTATTGAAGCTTGTTTATTTGCAATTTCATAGTGTGCAAAAACAAGCAGTAGTAAATTGAGCAATCGCGCACTCAGTCACTCGATGTGTAGTTTAGTAGTCAGGGAGTGTAGAACAAACAAAAATTTTGATAAAAGCGTTTATTTTTGTAGATCGATACTGAAATCGATGCGAATGAAACAAACGGAATCAAGATTGAGATGCAGCTTGTTGTCAAACGTACTCAAGTTGCTCTCGTTTTCCGCCACGTTTCGGTACGTGTATTAAATTTTCTATAAATATTTGGCTTTCGTTTCGTATGCCTCCAACTCGAATATAAATACGGACTGTGTACTTTTATTTGCTCGATTTCCAACTTCTAGCTGCGTTGCTCGACGGGTTTTTATTCGATTAGGCATTTCATTTCAATTCATTTCAATGAAATGTAATCAATTGCGATCGCTTTTTTGATCGCTTTGTAAATAATTGCCTCGAGCGTTCTCCAAAGCAAGTAATCTTATATAATAACACGTCGAGTTTAATGAAGTCTTTCAATGAAATTAAAAAATTTATTTTAATTATGAAGTTGGTTGCTGTTGATATTCGATTTTTTATGGTATTTGTTTTGGGCATTTATCCAGTTACTGATTCCAGTGGCAATTATTTATTTCCCAGGCGAAATGAAACGCGTTTCCATTCACATTTCGTGATGAATTGCATAATCGTCGGATTTCATGGTTCATTATTCATGTATTTGCTATTTACTATTTGCTATTTGCTCAGGCAAATTTTTTGCATCTAATTTGCACTTTTATTGTTGGTTCCTCTGTTAATTACTTTTCAAATATTTAGTTAAACATTCCAAATTACTATGTGTTTCTAAAAACAGTCAATATAAATTAATTTAAAATTTTCGAAAAATTTTGTTTTTAAAATTCGAATGAAGGAAAACTTTTTTCATGGATAAAAGCGACAATTTTTTTTCAAAACTTGGAACTTGAAAACTATTAAATTAAACCCAGCAAGATCACATTGTTTAAATTAGTAGTTACTTAAATATTGTTTCAAACGAGCCATAATTTGAATTAATCATCGTTTGAGGAATGGAAAAATTTCAGTGCAAATTTGAGCAAATTAATCAAAACTTTTTTGTGAACTTTCATTGACATCATCATATTCAGTTGCTAGGCATTTCCAACTGATAGCACCAATTAATATCAAATTTGTCAAGTAAATAGTCAATGAAATTAGCTTTAAAATGAACTATAACATCATTTAATTATTGCACACAAAATGCGAAATTTTTGCTTTCAAAGTTGCCAATTATATTTTAGTGAAATTATTTTATTTATACAATGTACTTTGTTGCTTTTTGTTGATAAACGCTTGGATTATTTAAAGTGAAATTAAAGGTATTTATACTTTTTTAAATAAACTTTCAAATGAATTATAACAATTCCTAATCATCCATTGGGAACTCTAAAATTTTGTTTTCAAACTTTTAGAAACTTTTTCCAAGAGATGTTTTTACGTTTAATGCATCTTAAAACTCTATAGCTTCTAATTTTTAAACGCGTTAATCAATTGAAGTCAAATTTTAGAAAATTATAGTTTATTAAATGTACTTTCAAATGAGCTATAGGATATTTTAATTAACTCATGAGAATTGCGAAATTTTTGGCTTCATCTCAAAAGAAAATTTCCAGCAAGTTGATTTATTATAAAATATATCATTTTGTTTCATGGTTTGCCATTTCTAAATACGTACTCCGAACAAGGTCATATTTATTAAAATTGTAGTTAATTAAGTGATCTTTGAAATGAACCATAATATGATTTAATGGCCCATCGAAAACTGGAAATTTTTAACGTCAAAGTTGCAACTAAAATTTTCTTATTTTTTACAAAATCTTTCAGGATCAAAATGCTTCATTTAATTGTTTATAATTTTTGCATGGCTGCATCGATCAAGATGAAATTTACTCAAATAATTGTCAGTTAAATAGTCTTTGAAATAAGCTATAATAAGTCTTGAAAACTTTTGGGAAGTTTGAAAATTTCTGCCTCAAAGTTGGACAACTCATCCATAGCAATATTCTGACTCATTATTATTTTGCGTGCAATTTTTTACCTTTTGAAATATTTCGTCGTAAATTTCAAAGGAATACAGGTCAGTTTACAAATCCACAGATCTCTTAAATACCAAAACACACAAAATTTTCATTATTTTGCATCGCCGACTGAAACGCGAGTTAATGATGAGATTAGCAGTATATGGATGTTGAAGTAATCGTATTATTTAAGCACACAACTCGAAATTACACGTCGAAATGAACGTGAAACGAGAAGCATGAATATTACGTACGCTCGACTCTCGAATGCGTTCGTTCGTTTTGATGATTTTCATCATCAAAAGCCTGGGTTCGTGTCACCGAAGCTGCAGAGATGCCGCATATAATTTTGCGCTCGTAAACGCAGACGCTCGCGATGTGCATTTTGCATGTGCACGATGCATCTGCATCTCGGCATTATAAGGCGATGAACAAGCTCGTTGCAATGAATATCTCAAATGAATAGACGTGCAGTAATGCGCGCGCAAGGACCGAAGAATGGTTCAGCCGAAGATGCTGCCTGTCTGCTTGCATGTATCCGTAATGTGCGAGAGACCTAGATCTTTGTGAAATCTTTGTGAAAATGTCTTCGTGCTTACTATAGCACACGATGAGATGCGAACACCACCCACGCATCCGACGATTTCGCAACGATATCGTACGTTTGCTTGTTACGTTTCTTTAAGGGGAGGTTTACTTTATTCACATTAATGGAAAACTAATTTCCGGAATTTTTTTCTCGGATTGTGTATAAGATATCGACTTGAAAATCTCTCAACTTATTCATTCATATATTGACTATAATCTATAATTTTTATTTTTTTAAATATTAATTGGATACTGAGTAAATCGAGTTCAAACTTTGGTAAGTTCAAAAATGCAACATCTCATTTCCGGCCTTCTGCAGATCAAACTATTCAACCAAAATTAATTCCGATTTGAAAAATTGAAAGTAGATGAAATTCTCTATAAATTCACTAAATTTGGAGTTAAAAATCCGCTTCGTTAAAAAATGGCAGCTATTTATTATTGATTTTAATGAAACACTTATTGTTTCCAATAGGAAACTTTCTTATTTGAAGGAAAATTCAAACCATTTACCTTTTACACAGAAATGTGAAATTAGAAAATTTTTAAGATAATTAAAATTCCTTTAATTTGGAAAAAAAATTTGAAAATAGAATAGTAAGTTTTTGAGTTATTAATCTGTATGTTTTACCAAAAAGTAATTAAAACAAAAATAAATTTCAAAAGTTAAAAACCCACCAAAAAATGGATTCTCTTCGAAAATAATTATGTATACCTCACCTTAACATTCTTCTAATGTTATGTCTTCACTGGTTTCTTGTTTTCCGCATGACTACTTCAGATTTAGATTTTTGAATATATTTGTACATAATTAGCACGCGTTGGCGTATTTCGCAATTATCCTCCAGTTAAACACACTCACTGAAATTGCAGTTCCTCCAGGAATATTCATCGAGATACAATCGATCTTCATGACATGACGTGCACTGATGGTACGTGCGATTAAAATTCACATATTTCGGTTGTAAATCGGTTGCGCATGAAGATTGTTGTAAGTGAACTTAACTTGAGTCAACAGCTCACACGCTCACGATAATAATAATAATAATAATGCTTAAATTACCGGCTGTAAATGTTGATTATATGGCGGATAGACCATTTTTGGTAATGTTACTGACATCTGATCTTTGTCCATACGGCTGAGAAATAAGAAACCTTATGGCTGCAAGAAGTTGTTCGACATTAACATACAGCGAAGAGTTTTGGGTGAAAATATTCATGGATGGATTAATTCTTGGTTTTCACTGATTGCTCAATCCTCTTTTTTCGTTTTCTTCTTTGGGCAAATCGCTCCTCATAAGGATAATCTTCTGGTGGGCTCAGACCGCCATGAAGAACAGATCGGAGATGCAAATGAAGATGGGTAATTAGAAAAGAAATTAAAATATGAATGTAAAATAATTTAGTAGGAATGTCCCGTTTTAGATTCGTTTGACAACTTCGAGAAATCATCCGATTTGGACATTTGACTTTTGGAAAATAGCCTACACATACTTGAAAAATGCGGTACAAAAAATGCAAATTTTTCGCTTTTTTCGCGTTTTTAACTGCGTATAACTTTTAAACAGTTGGACCAATTAAATTAGACTTAGAACTAAATTTTAGGTCTTGATGAGTACTTTTCAAAAAGCTATGGGTTTATGCCTTTTTAGCCATGGGAAGGCCAGAAATCGCGTTCTAAGAAAAAAATTGAAGAAAAAGTTTGTAGCGATAAAAATGATATGAAATTCTTAAAATCGCTCGAGTTTTCAAAAATTTTCATATCTCAGAAACTTATAGACCGATTTGGATGATTCGAAAGGTATTAATAGTATTTTGGCGAAAAAATAACATTTGTCAGGGTTCCAAAACTCTGCGGGCATCCGAAATACCCGAACCAGAAAAATGGGGTTCTAAAAATGCAAAATTTTCGCTTTTTTTCGTGTCTTTAACTGCGTATAACTTTTGAACGGTTGGACCAATGAACCTAAAGTTGGAACCAAATTGTAGGCCCTGATGAGCACTTTTCAAAAAGCTATGGGTTTATGCCCTTTTAGCCATGGGAAGGCCAGAAATCGCGTTCGANAAAAAAATTGAAAAAAAAGTTTGTAGCGATAAAAATGATATGAAATTCTTAAAATCGCTCGAGTTTTCAAAAATTTTCATATCTCAGAAACTTATGGACCGATTTGGATGATTCGAACTGTACTTATTGTATTTTGACGAAAAAATAGCATTGGTCATGGTTCCGAATGTACCCGGGAATCAGAAATACCCAAACTTGAAAAATGGGGGCCAAAAATGCAAAATTTTAGCTCTTTTTCTTAGATTTATATGTTTATGCAAAGCATTGGACTTGACTAATCAAACTGAATATGTCGAGAATCTTGACTATTATGCCCGTAATAAATTTGCTTAACAATATTCATGGTCTGATTAATAAACGAATCCTCGGAGTCACTGATTACCCAATGCTTTTAGTCCTCGTTGGGCAAATCACGCCTCATAAGGAAAATCCTATGGTCGATTAAGACCGCGCTGAAGTAGACGAAGAAGAAGTAGCAGCAATAGAAGTGGATGGGGGCCCAGCGTAACAAAGATATTCGTGCTTGTAATCATCATTTTTCATGGGTTTTCATGGAGCATCTCGACGAAACTAGTGCGTTTATCAGCCTGCTGCTGGGTGGCGGCATTTGCGTATTTTTAGCGCGCGTGCAATTTGCGACGGGAAGCCGTATATTTCACGCGTTTGCGGCGATGAAGGAGGAAAAATAAAGGAAGGAAGGATGGAAGGCACGAAGGCATACGCGCTGTATAAATCATAAGCGAAATGCGTTCGGCCGGTTCGGCAACATGGAAAAACGGTTATTTATCTGTGCGTTTCGCCTTTTCATCGCGTTCCGGCTCCCAAAAACCGACTGATGATACATGTAACGCACATACGGGGGCGGCAGATAACATCAGCAGGCTGGGCCCCAAACAGGATTAATAAAATTTGTTCGGTTCGCTGCACGTTCCTCACTCTTCTTCAGCAGCGTTTGTTTCAAAAAATTCGTCAATTCTCCGTTCTGGGATCGCATATTTGCCGAACGCCATATTTAATTATGCGAATGGACTTGATTTCTGGTATGGGCCGTAAAAGAGTTGTGCGCTTGGTGTACGATACCCGAAAAAACGACGAAACAAATCGAATGGTCCGACTCAAAAACTGGCGGTCATTTAACTTTCGGGAGACCGGTCTGCAGAGTTCTTGGGTGGGTTCTTTCACACGACGAAGAAGTGCACATCAGTTGGACGCCTCTTGCACATGAAGCTTTCGGAACCCCCCAAAAGCTTCTGAGGTATCTTTTTATCCACCGCCGCATACCTTGATGCGGATGCCCATCTCAAGAGGAAGACGAAGAACTCAAACAAAAAAAACAATGTACCATCCTTACTCTAGAGGTGCATTCCGATGTCTTCTTCTTTGGTGCAGTTGAAATTTCAATCCCCCGAGAATCAACAACGAAAAATTTCGTTTCGCAATTAACATAATAAGCAATTTCCATATTTGGTGATATTTTTCTTTCAGCATTGACCTCCTGCATTGACCTCATCCTATTTGATTTCGATTAAAATATTGTTTATTCCGTGGATTCGTACCGAGGTATTTCTTCTTCGGATTGCACAATTCACGTCACTTCGTTTGTGTTTATTAAACGGACGTCGTCGAAAATGTTTTTTTGATTAAATGATACGTATGTAAATCAGTTGCGCGTTCACAAATCGAGAAAGACTATAAATAAATTTATACTTTTCGTATAAATAGTAACGGTTAATTGGCACTACTAGACTATAGCATGCGACTTCTCTCTAATCTAACACCATTCCTGACGATGTGTAAAATCGACAAAAGTTCTTGCGCTCTGAAACTGGATCGGGCTCGTTAATAACGTTTTGATAACTGTTCCTTATCGACGAATGCAGGAAAATCCATGTGGGACCGTTGCATGAAAGTCCACTTGAAATTTGTTCTTAGCAATAATCGTAAAGTTTATTTATTTATTTATAATGTGTTGGATACCCAATTAGATTTTCTATAAATGGTGATTTTTAAATTAGTTTTTTCAATTAGTTGTAATGGCTTTATTACGAAATCGAATGATTAAATGTGGGAACATGATTTCGAAAACTTTTAATAACTTTTGAAGTAATAATTCTACATTTTTTGGCTTTCATTTACCTATAAGCTAATTGAATTTACATTATATTAAAGTTATTGATAGTTTTCAGTTGATTATTATAGCAAAGTTGTCCACGAGAAAGTAAAAGTAAATTTATAAATCAATAAATCAAGCATTTCTGTGAAAGTTGCATTAATAAAATGTTTATACGATTGAATGGGCAATTTAAATTAATTCGATTTAACTGGAATTCAAGAGATATTAAGTGCAATTCATTATCTTTCAATCCGTGAAAAAATCAAGTCGATATCTTTAATAGTTTCGAAGATACAAATATTTTTAGTGCGACTGTACATTTCAAAATTCGCCTGAAAATTAATTTATTTATTATTTAGATATTATGTTGTTTTTGAAAAATCTAAAATGGCCACGACCTAGCGACATTCGTGCCCTTTAAAATGCTTTTTTGATCAGCAAAATCGGTCCAGTAGTTTTCGGGTAACATTGAAAACAATTCTTATGGAAATTTACATTGGCTGTTTCTGTAGCGAGAAACGGACTACGATATTAAACCCGGAAACATACCCTGGAAAATCCATGATGGTGGCTCCCATTTGATTTACATTGCTGTTGCTAAGGTTAAAACTCACTACTTTGGACGTCCCTAGCAACGCCCTTAATCTTCTTGTTTTGGCGAGATGCGCAACTTTTATGAAACACATTTTTGCTAATATTTCAAAAACGACTCGACCGATTTGCTTCAAATTTTCAGCAATTGTTTATTATACATCCACCGAAGTATCTGCAAATGTATACCCTATTATAAATAATAATTTTAATGTTATAATTAATTTGTTTATTTTACTTATAAATACAAAATGTAGACTGGATTTTCTCGGAATTGGTTCGACCGATTTTCACCAAATTTGAAATATATACTATTTGGGGGCAGACGAAATATCTTATGGGGGCGGCAAGCTTTAAATATGTAAGGAGGCGGTTGTTTACTCTTGTCAAAAAATGAAAAATTGTGAATGATGAAAAAAGTGTTGGATTTATTTTTACCAAAATTGGAGTATACATGAATCAGCTATAAAGGAAAGGTTTGGCGGTGGTTGCTGCCCCCAAAGTTCCAAGGGGCGGCAGTTTAGTGGGTATAAAGAATTGCTAAAAATCTTTGCAATATTACATTTTCTTCAATATTTCCAAAACGAACCAACCAAATATTTTCAAATTTTCAGGGTTTGTTTATTATATAGTTATGAACATATTTTGAGATTTACAATGTCGGGAATCAATTTGTTTATAAATTATTAATGTTTATATATGATAAATGTTCCTTTTTAAAACTTTCGATTCGATTTTCTCGTAAACGGTTCGGCCGATTTTCAGCAAATTTGGAATATAAGTGAATTATATTAAGATGATTAATTTATTGGGGGCGGAGGTTTTCTGAAGTGGCGGGGGCGGCACTTTACTCTAAACTTAAACTAAAAAATTTTAAAAATATGGTAGAATTTCTATTCAATGTTGTTCAAATTTGGTATACATATTAAATAAGACGGAAAGAAAAACATTTCGGGGGTGGGACAGTTCCAAAATTCAAGGGGGCGGCGGAAAATTATAAATTAAAAATTCTTCTTTCTTCAAAAAGCAAATTTCTCACCTAATAATGATCATATTCGCAATGTACAAGTAATATGACTGGAAATGAAACCTCCAGTGCTTCCAAATTGATTGGGGGCGGCAATTTCTTATAAAACGTTACTTCATATCTCGGAAACTACTTGACCGATTTGGATGATTGAAACGGCATTTTCTAAGATACACAAAATGATATTGAATACATAAAATGATATTGATTGAATATCATTGCTCACTTTAACTTTAAAACAAACGAGTGTATTTTACGATTGGTTTGTAAACAACAAATTTGCTTATCAACAAATACTAGAAAATCGATGCAAACATAACTTTTGAAGGCTGAGAAACAAATTTGGAATTTCTATGTCAATGTGGGAAGCATAAAACGCCTTATCAAATAGCACTGCTCAGGAAAAATGCACATAATCAGCGTTTGCATGCTCGTATTACAATTATTAATAAACATT
>JARJDZ010010112.1:0-15773 GCA_030264555.1 Aleochara sp. GC000083
GCTGATTCTGTGTGGCATCTTTATCCTTCTGAAAAAGCAGACGATTCAATGCCATTTTCTTCGTTCTAGGAAAAATGTCACTTACGTTATCAACCTCGGATAATAAATTACATAGACATGTCCATTTCAAGTAAGCAGTGGGATAGAACGCGTGGAAACATGTGACGAATGTGGCATGACACTCGTCCAAGATGCTATTAATCATTTTCACGTAGACGCTGCATGCTTTCGACTTCGCCTTCGATTTCTTGCACAGCGGAATGCTATCGGAGAGGATCTGTTTGAGCAGCACTCGAACGTCGCCCACGCTCTCTGCCAAGTGCACGTTTTCGAGCGGAATTTTCCGATTAATTTGATTCGGATAGATCTCGTTTGTGTACGTGCGAATGAGGCGCAGGCTGGCGCGCGAAATGTACACGAGCCGATCGAGCTCAAGTGCTGTACACACATGCTGTGTGGACTGCCCATCAGCGATGCCCATTTTGAACGTGTTCCACGACCACTGCAGCAGCGACAGCAAGCTCTGAAAGCACTCCTTCGTCACGCAGCGCGAGAAGTCCTTGGAGAGGATGTGAATCGGTTCGGAGACGTCCACCTGACGCGGTAGCGACTGATTCTCTGGTGTGATGACTTTGTACAGCAATTGCGGAATTTGTCCGGCGTTCACATCAGTCCCATTGTTCGATTTTTTCGATGATTTGAAATAAAATAGGACCTGGTCTTCGGTTGTGACCATCGTCTGACCTGACGATCCACAATCGCTGCTTGGGCCACTTATGCGACACCAAGCCACATACCACCTGTGGGCCTTCAAAGGTTTTTTTAGAAACTTCAGCTAAGAAAAATTAATTAATACATACTTGTAATTGTACTGGCTCGTCGAACAGCATCGGATACTTTTGTCGAGGTCCACATTCGTAAGGGATTTCCTCGGTTTCAGCTAGCAGATCACCATCGCCTTCTTGTTCGCCACCATCGGGACCAATATCCAGGATTTTTAATTTCCCTGTATATTCCCCTCGGCCTCCGAAAAGTCCGAAGCCTCCAAGGAGGATATCCGTGTCAGCCATGAACCTGATAGCTTCAATACTATGTCCTGAGTATCCCCAACCGCCCCCATGGCTTTCAAACCGATTTACCGTTTGGTAATCCTCACGAGTATACTGCTTGCCAGCAACGAGTTGCCTTTCATCTGTCTCCTCTTTAATAGCGGACATTTGCAAATCATGTGCGATTGTTAACGTATCCAGACAGCACAATAAATTAATGGACGCTTGTAGTCGACTGATGTGACAATTTGATACGAAGGGCAGTGCAAGTTCCGGGTTCAAAATCATAGACAAATTGAAATTGGGATACTTATCTTCGCCATTGATTTTGGTGTGGTAGTCAGGGGGCAATTTGTCATCGATTGTCTCAGTTGATATGGAATTTTTGGTGCGAATTTCCGAGAGGATTATGTTGTAGTACGACACCTCGTGGTTCACTGGATTGTAGCTCCATAACACGTTGTAGATTGGATCGAGGCAGACGCTTTTGTTGTAGAAATCTGCTTGTTCTTTGCCTTTGAAGGAGTTACAATTCCCGTCGCGTTTGTTTATCACCAAACATTTGAAGCTGGAAGCGTTCTCCAATTGGTTTGGTATGAGCACTATAGATAATAAAAAATATTATTAGAAATTTTACAAAATGAAAATGGATGAGTTTTGAAACTTACTGATGCAATTTTTGTTTGCAGTCACTGTGGATTTCGCCAAACTGACGGTGTTAATAAGACTTTCATCTATCTTAAGGAATGTTTGATCACCGGATGCTCCAACCCAAGTCGCTCGACGTCCATGACGAGGTCCAACGTTGGGGATTGCTCCAGGAATGGAATACCAAGGAGTGCGAGGATTTTGGAACTTGGCCGAAGTGCTTTGCCCTGGTTGGTCCTGCGGAGAACTCGTTGGAGGCAGCCGACCCAATTGTCCTTTTTGGAAGTTTCCAAAGGTGTATACCTCACCCTTTGAAGTCAAGATAGCTGTATGATTACTGCCAGCTGCAATGTGAATAGCAGAACATGGTAATTTCACCAGCTGCAAGCTTCCTTTCGCCAAAATATCGCCGCAGCCAAGTTGCCCATACTGATTCGATCCAAAACTATAAACCTGCCCGTTCTGAAGCAGTAGAATACTATGATGCAAACCACAAGCCACCTGGACAATGGGACTGTCGACAGGAAGTTGTATTTTTCCTGGTGGTAGACAAGCAATTCTAGTCGTCTCGCGTTCAACGTCAGATCCACCTTGTTGTTCCTTGGCTGGAATTGGCTGACGAAGCGAATTGTTTGCACGATGTGTGGGTGTCGGAAGTGGATTCAACGAACGCGTCGACTTCATTTTGAGCGATTGCTTACTTGAACCTGCTACAGATTTGCGTCCACGACCTTTCTTCTCGTCCAAACGTCGTTGCAGTTGTTCTTGTAGTAATTTGGCGCCTTGTCGAGGTTGCACCAGCTCTTTAACTTTGTCGCGGAATATCAAATCGAGACGCATCATGCCCGCAAGGTTGATAGCCCCACTTGGTTCAAGGATTGTGAGCTCGGAGTTATCTACATTTTCTTGAGCGCAAATACGACAAACTCCGCAAATGGCGCACCCACTGTCACCTTCCCCGCAACCGCATTCCCTTAAAATCAGGTATTACTTACATGTTAGTGGTGATTTTTGATAACTTACTGTCCAGGGTTTCGATCCGGTCTCATTGCAGATAGACAGCTAATGGAGTACCCCGTACATTCCCGGCAAGAGGTGCAAACCATGCACATATCTTGTAACCAGGAATGCATTCCCGCTGGACACATTTGTTGATTCCCACCTTCAACGCCGTTGTTTCCTTCGGAGCCGCCAGCTTGGTTTTCAATTTCCTCAACGACTCGATTAATTTCCTCAGCGTCATCACAGAGTTCCTGCTCCTCTTGACTGCCGCAAGTATCCATTGCCACGATTGCTGGACCCGAATCTATTGAACAATACATCACAATATTTACAATCTTCAATTTTGCTTTTTTTGCAAGCATAAATTCGCAAATCGTACATATATCGCCCTCTGTTTACGAATGTTTGCAGTAGAGAGTAAACAAGGTTTTTGCAGAAGATTGAAAACAAGTAAAAATACGAACCTTCTTTGGATTGTGGAACGAAATCCCTGCCACATTGGTACTTATTATTGATCCCAAACGAGAAGACATTTCCCTTACTGGTCAACGCAACTGCATGAGCTTTCCCCAGGGCAACTTGTATGATAAACTCTCCTTTAAGATTGTTTACCATCCCAGATGATGGATCAGTGTAAGTTGTATCTTTGCCAAACATGAACAACTCTCCATCACGATTTATGAGAGCAGTCGTGCCATTATTGCAGGCAGCATAAACCATCACCTGCCCATCCACTTTGACCATCTTCTTGGGCTTCACCGGCTTCGGCTGTCTGCGCACCTTGGACTGGTCGCCATCTTCACCTCTCCTCGCTGTTCCAGCAAAGAACACCGAACCATCTTCGGTTAGAATGATGGCATGCAAACCGTCATGGCCGATTGCAACCTGAGTGACTTTCGGTGCCTTTGTCAGTGTCAACTCACACCATTTACTCGTCCTCAAGCCAGCTTGCTTAATGCCCAAGGAAGCTGCCTTTCCACTGTACAATACCTTCCCGTTGCTGGTCTTTATCAGGCCGAACTCCTTACCGGCACAAATCGTGGCAATTTCTTCATCTTTGCCAGGATTAACGGTGTTGCACTGGACGTCGTCTTCATAGGGTGCAACTCCTAGTGCATCCACGCACTTCCTTGCCAACTTCAATGGCAATTCATTGGCAACAGAGACTGGTACCGACGAATGATTCAAGGTGCGCACAACAAATCCATCCTAGGACGGATACAAGTTTAATGACCAGCCAAATTATCAAAACAACCAATAAGCAAAACCAAAGGGAACTAAACGCAAGCCAACACATGCTGGAAATAATTTCAAAAAAATAAATCAGAAATCAACATCAAAATCTACACTAATCAAACAGTTGAGCAGAAACCAACAAAGCTAAAGTATCTGGGGATAAATTAACTACTCTACTCTATTCTATTTCTGCTCAACCGATAATAGGATATTATTAAAGATTTCAGCTTACATCTCTAGCTGACGATATCGTTCCAAGGTTTTCCCCATCAGAGAAGACAATGCTCGCTCTTGCGTCCTTGGCATGCAGCAATATCGAGTTATCGATAAGCAGCTTTTGTGTCTCCACAACCAAAACTTCGATGCCGCGTCGTCTGGATAACTTCAGGAACAGGCTGCCAGCTGAATACAACAGGAATCCGTTGTCGTTGGGATAAAAATCTGGTTTCCAGATATAAACATGACCTTTCAATGTCCCGCCAAAGCCGGAACCGATTTTAAATAAACCTTTTGAGGTAAATAAATATAAATATTCCCCGTCGCTGGTGAGCGACTTCACATTCAAGACGATGTTTTGGATTTCCGCTGGCATGTGAATTTGAAACGTCTCGATGAGGGACTTCTGCGGAACACCATGGGTAATCCACTCTGGACGTACGACTTTTCCAAGGAGTACACCATAAATGCTGCGTTGTAATGAGGTCAACACAATAGGCATCTGAAACCCCATTCAATTAAAATATTATTTGAACTAACTAAATGAAACCTACTTGAATATTTTGCTGGGCTAATGCTCTTGGACACATTAGCAATGCTGCTGTAGCTGCCAAATACTTCCCAGTATCTCCTCGTACTACAACCAGAGATAACAGACAAGCACATGCAATTGCTGTTAAATGACTGCCATCATTTGGATAAGTACTTTCAGGGCCATGCAATGTTGCAAGGTCCAACAACAAATCAAAGAGTGAGTCAATCACATCACTTGGCTCGCTCTTCAAACCTTCAGGTGTTTGACCCTGAAGAACATCCAAGAGCGCCAGAAGGGCCTTACAGCATAACTTAGGATGAGTGTTTCTGCTTGCCTTGATCAACTCAAAGACTGATTTCAAGCCCAGGCCAACAATCTTTGATACTTTCACAGGCACATAGGTGCTGCTCTGTGAATTATCCTCAGTGTCACTATCCCCTTCACTCTGGTCAGGCAATGGAGCACTTCCACTACTTTGCAAGTACTCATGATTAGCATGTCTGATCCATCTATCGAGAACTGCAAGCCTGATGCTTGCAAACATTGCAAAATAAGATGCATTGCTAGGTAGTTCCATTTCAGGTGGAGTTTGGTATTCCGATTCAAGCAGTTCTAATTTCGAGCGAATTTTCAATTGCGTTTTAGACTTTTTCTTAATTTTCTTCCATTCTTGCCGCCGCCTAAAATGAATCCCATTGAAGAATTTGCCCCCAAAAACCTATTAGACTATGTATACCTTTGGCTGTCTGGATGTTGCCGGAACAACTCATGAAAGTATTTTTCAAAGTTTTCCGGATCTGGTAACATATTAGAATGATCCTTCACCATTTTACGATACAACCCTTGCCAACGGGCTTAACGTACACTCATGGGGGATGAATCATCAACGGTTGAAGCAAATGCACACAGAGAAAAGTTAAATCAATAACAGTCACCGACTTAACTGAAGCTAATTAGATCTACACACTCAGAGTCACCCAAATTGTTAATAACTACTTAATTGTTGCTATTTAACACTAAAATCGAAAGAGACGCCGTAGAAACTACAATTCACTGCGGACATATTAAAATTTCTGCAATGTCATGCCGGTCGAATTGACGCATGCGCGTTACGCCGATCACGATAGCCCAAGCTTCCTAAAACTACCACGAGAGGCCCCTACACGATTTAAATTAATAAAACAAATATTTATTAATTTCGATTCCAATTTTTATCCAATTTATAAATACGCAAATATTATTAAGTGGAAATTACGAATTACTTGCGCGCTCTTGCCATTACATACTTATCATCGTCCCCATATCGCGAATATTTCGATTTTGTACGCGTAAACGGACGCGTTTTGATATACCGCATTCCCAAATTGATAAAGAATTGTTTATCGAGAAACAACCGGCCGCGTTTAACATGTTCGGCAATATCTCTTTCATGTTGTTGACGCACGGATAATTTGCGAAAACGTTGCCGATATTTCTTTGGCTGCTGAGATCGGATGAAAACTCTTGGAGTGAACGCTTTGCGAGCCATCCGATCTTCTTTTTTCATTGGGCCCCAATGAAACAAGGGCGTTGTTAGAGCTATGGTCTGTAAATAATAATGTAATGCAAGGTATCATGGTACTTTTGAAGAAATTACCATGGAAGCTCGCATTTGCAGAACAACGTAGAGGAATGAAATGATGAACATTCCAATGAAAATGATCGAACTCATTATGATGCAGATGTAAGCAAATGAAGTCATTACAAGTTCCACGCGGAGAAAATCTCGAGCAATGAATAGCGTTTGTTCTTCGCTGTGCCATTGATTGATTGCCAATGTAACAATGAGAATAATTGTTACCATTGGGTACATGTACCAGACAATACGCCAGAATTTAACGGGGCGTTTGCCTGTGAAGAAGTGGATGTCGTCGTTTAGTCTTGAGACACCATAGCCATAAAACAATAGTAGCGACTGATGCAAATTGAGAATTAACTAAGTTCGAAAATAAATAGAACAAAATAAAACTCACCAAAATAAACAGTTGAAAGCTGTGCATCATGTACAAATTCGCCATCCACAAAGTATTGTTAAGATACTTAACACAGACCTATAAATAACAACAATTAGAGTCAATGCTTTATCAAATTTTTCTTATACTTACTCCCATTGTATTAACTAGTCCAAGAAATGAACAAGCGCCAACCCACGCAATTCGTGAATGGATACGAAATTGCACAATTGATGGAAAGAAGTCATTCAACGTGTTGATGTGCATACAAATTATTATCGTCAATTTGGTGCATTCAAGCATCCACGTTGATAGGTGATAAATGGAGATGAAAATGTGCGGGCAGTTCATCGAGCGAAGAAATTCCGAAACGACAACGTAATACATCCCATCAACTGAAATTTTGATTACGTTAGATTGGAAATAAATATTTAAAAGATAATTACATGGGAAAAATACTTCCTTGTAGTCAATTCCGGTGCGTTTGCCAATGACGCCAAGGATGGCATGGAATACCATCATGAAGAAGATATTCGTCGCATAATTCGCAAATAGAAGTAACATCGTAGTTGTTGTCAAACTGAATCTTGGAACGTAGTTAGTGCTGGCCGCATAAGTCATGAATCCACCCCCGTAAATTGCGTGATGTTTCACCGGAATGAAAAATGCCGACAGGATGAACTTAAAATAATAAGTTATAATTAATAGCCAATCGTCTGCGAGAAGAAATGCGTACCGTGTGGATTTGGATAGACATCAATTTGAACTCCACTAAACTTTGCAAGGCAATTTCTGCTCCTTCAGCCGTAACAGCCAATAAGAACAGCACCAAATGCATCAGGAACGTTATGATAATAAAGATTTTCAGTAACTACAAAGAAAATAATATTAGTGTAGTGCCAACTGGCTGAAAGAAACGTACCATTTCTACAATTCGCATTTTTAAATTAATTACTATCAAAATGAAAATCCACGTCACAAGAACTCCAACAATCAGTGACCAATTAGCTCGGAAATTATCAGCGTTGCGAAATTCCTCCCTGAAATGAAATCGGTTAGAACAAGTTACAAATTTAAAAACAAACATACCAATAATAATAGGCATTTACAAGTAACCGTTTGTGACCATCGCACTCCAACATCAAATGCATCATCGTACAATTCCCCATATCCGTATTATCCTTCTTATAATCGTAGCAAATGGGATTGTTGGGACAATACAAATCGATGTAAAGCAAGTTTTTCAACGCGCCCATAAGACCCATTGCAATCGACGTGGATCTAATTGACGCGAATAAAACATCCTTGAACAATCTTAGGACGCATATCCCGAAGGATATCGGCATCATTCGATACATTTGGCTATTCGTCAAGCCACTATAACGGCCAAGAAACATCTCTGTGTACAAAACCGGAAATGTGAACATCAATGAAAACAATAGTTCATACAACATGTACAATCCTACAATTACAATACAACATTATTGGTTCAAATCGTAAGGTAAAAGAGGGAAACCTCCAGAAACCATTAGCGCAAATCGCATCGATTGTGGCAAACCGTCGTAGCCGTTGCCCAACATCATAAAGAACATGAAAAAGACATGTTCCTGCGTAAAACAGTTGCGTTCGTCACGAATATGTCTTGGCTCAACGCGTTTTCGAATGGCACGCTTCCAATACGTGAATTGCTTCACGGAGTCCCCGCGAACTCCGTACAATTTTTCCACATCTTGGGAGACATGGGCCGAGATAACTCTTATCATACGACCAGCCATTTTCGAGCGCGTAACTTATCAACTAAGGATTACAATTAATTCAGTTTGCAATGGGTAAATAACATTTCAGCGTCAATTATTCATCAATTCAATATTGAAACAAAATTAGTTGATCTGTCAACATCATTGGTTCAAAATTAAGTAAAATAAGACATTGACAAGTGCGTTTTTTACATAAAGTACACAATAATTAATGCACCACCCAAATGTGCAAAATACAAATCGTTTTGACGTGATTACATAATCGGTAATCTACTTGATCTAAAGTACTGCAAAGCAATATCATTGCTATCGCGTCAAAACTTAGTTTATTCGATTCACAAATACAATTTTTTCTCCACTTGTCACTAAATCTAGATTCTAATACTTTGTTTCTCAATAAACTCAATAAAAAATATTATATACATATCTATTAATATGATTTTGCCTTTGTTTAAATTATTTACTTTTTGGAAAATATAAGGTACTCCCGATATTATACTTCCGTTACTTAACTATATATTTCTTTCATCGTTTATCTTGTATGTATAAATTCATTTTTAATAATTAATGTGTTAACGTCACTTAGTTCTTGCAACTTTTATCGTAGTATGAATTTAAATAACCCAAGTATTGTTCATTAAATGAATAAATGGAGATCAACGTATAAAAGTTGTCACGAACATAGAAAAAATGTTAATTACCTCGCAACACAAGTCCAAGAAGGTTGTCAGTAAGTTATGGATTGCCTTACAACAAATCGTGGGGATTAATTGTGTTAGTGCTACTGAAGAATTCTGGTAATAAAAATAATAGTTTTGTACATTATGCGAAAAGTAATCGGCTATTACTTTCCCCCTGCCAGTCCACTCCACCCACAATCGATCATCGCCGCCGCCTTGAAAAATTTACAAATGATTCGCGCCAGAAACCGATTAGCGATTTCCGCTCTTATAGATAGGCTAGCTCCGGACGCCACAAACGTTAGTTAGTAACAGCATCTACTTCTGGGCGCCGGAATTGTTGGTGGACGCGGAGTTCTGGTTGTAGTGCTGGGAGTAAGCCCAAGCGGACTGCTGCTGAGAGGTCATTTGCGTGTACTGCGCTGAGTTGGAGGAATTGGCGGCGTTGGTCGTTGCGGAGGACGTGGTCTGTACGGATGATGCGGTGTTTTGTCCCGCGCCACCGCCGCCAGTGCCGGATGAGGCGTTCCAGTCCTGGTAATAGTTGTTCCAGTTCTGCGGGTATTGGCTGTAACCACCTTGGTTATAACCACCACCGTACTTCCACTGATTTTGATTCCAACTACCCTGTGTTTGGTTCCAGCTGGAGTTCCACTCCTGGCCCTGGCCGCCGCCGCCCGAGCTCCAGCTACCGCCGCCAGACCCCTGGCTGTTCCAACCACCTCCTTGACTACCGCCCCAGCGGCCGCCACCACCGCTACCACCGCTGCTGCCTCCACTGCCCTGGCTGCGGTTGCGGTTGTAGCTGCCACTGCTGCTATTGCTGTGGCTGCGATGGTCGCGTCCACCGCTGCCTCGATGCTGTGGCCTGTCATTCACTAAAACCACAGCTTCTTTATGAAGATACCTATTGAAAAAATCACTTAAAAACTTACTGCTCCCACTTCGATTATTGTTGCGCCAATCCCTTGGTCCTCGGTTGTCTCGTCGGTCGTTACGCGAAGACCAACTTCCGCTTCCGCCGCCACCGCCTCCGCTACCTCCACTAGGACGCCAACTGCCGCCACTTCCTCCTCCTCCACCACCACTTCCTTGGCGGTAATTGCGATCGTAGCGATTGTTTGGATACGGTCGGTCACGGTAATTGTTTCTATGATGATATTCGCCTTCACAAAACAATTTAAAGCGTTAGTGAATATTCGTCAATCATAAAGTCTACTAACTTACGTCTGGGACCACCACCGCCTCCTCCTCCTCCGCTGTTAGAACCTCGCTGGTGCCAACGATTATTGTAATTTCGGTCGTCACGATAATCGCGTCGATGATGGCTGATATTTCCGAAACCGCCATCGCGTCCTTGTTTATTGTACTTCTGTACCATTTCCTGCGCTTTATCCTCCGGCAGGGAAACATACGTAACTTTCTCTAGGGATTCGCCCACTTTCGGAAGACCCATCGTAGCTATAAAAATCAAAATACTTTCAACATACGGCATGTTCAGCACTTGAAGGGAACGGCTTCCTCTCGTGATGAACATAAATGTGCATGTAAAGCAATCAAGCGAAGCATGCTTAAATAAGCGTGCTCGTCTCGATTCCTTTACAGATGCAATTATACAACATATAAATCAAAAAAGGGAACACAAATAAAAGTATCAATCGGATTGGATTTTGGGCATGGGCGAATTGGACGAGAGGGGAATCACGGGAGGAAGACATTGATCGTAAAAGTACTAAATGTCAATAGTTGATATGATCTGAATATAATAGAAGATTGAGAAACATTGTTTTAGAAGTTTGATTATACCTTTCATCTCAAGCAGGGCGCCCACTGACATGTCTTTACCGGTCTCTGGATCCTGTTGTTTCATTCTCTTCTCTTGTTCTTCGTCCTCATTTACTACAACGACCGCGTGCCGCTTGAAGCCCAAAAACGAGCGCATTTTACGGCGTATCGCCGTTTGGAACAGGTTTGTCTGCCACAACGCTCAATATTATAGCTCACAATTGTTTCATCGTTATATATCTTAGATATGGCTCTCTAGCCAAAAATCCAATGCTGCAGTACTTTTCGTTTCCGCGCAAACCTTTGCAAATTCAAAATAAATCAACAATTTAAGGATGATGTTCCACCTGGTGGAAATATTACGTACGAAACCTGCAGCATTGGAATTTTGAGGCCAAATCTCCTATAAAAATCCATTCTAAATAAAGTAAGAGCGCGGCATTATCAATAGCTGCATCAAATTCCCATTCACTCACTTAATAATTACGTTTACCATACCTTATTTTTCACGCAAAGGCGAGCAAGGTGTTTGCTAAAATGTGTTAAAAACAAATGTATTGTATGTTGTATTATATAGTGCACTGACCTTCAAGTAAGTCTAAATTCTAACGAGCCTAACTTAATGCTAAGTTTATAATTAGTTTACCTCAGTGCAAACACGTAACGCTCAAGGACCTGGAAATTCTTAAGAAATATACTCACATACATTGTAGTTGCAAAATTATCATTACTTAGCTGTAGGTCTCTACGTCAATCTCTAAGAATCTCAGTGAATTTCTCTGCAGGTCTTATAATTAATATGCCACTCAATTGAATATTTTTTGTTGTCTTTGAAAGAATGTCCGATACAGCTATCTAAGCACCCTCTTTCTATAAAATGGTAAGATGCTCACCTGATCTAGGATGAAATCGCGTCGACGAAGAGCGGCAAGGTCGCACAAACGGTTCACTAATTTCAGCAGCTTATCTCGAAAGATGGTGATTCGCTCTGCTGGGATATTCGAACGAATTGGTTTGCAATCAATCTATAAGGAACAAAAATGTTATTAGAAGAGCAAAAACTCCCAAAGGAAACTCAAATATTGTGCAAAAGAAAATCACATACCGTCATCCTATCCACAAGAAATGAACTGCCAATAATATTGTATACTTTATCAGGCACCGTTTTCACGTATTCTTTTACCCAATGCGTTTTACCTGCACCAGGTAATCCACACATCATGATAACCTGAAATGACAATATATTATATTAGTATTGTTTCTTAAATCAAAATGTTAGCACATACCTCACAATCTTCGCGCTTTTCATAACAGGTCTTTCCAATGACCTTATCTTCCAACTTAGCAACAAATACATAATCAGCATATCCCTCGGGAATGCTGCTCCAAGCTTCCTCCAAATCACCAGCATTCACTTCAAATGCAATGTTACGTGTCAATACATGAGGAAACAAAACAAATTCCTCGCTATTCTCCTCATCGTCAATTTTAATTTCATACGTGAATACGATCACTCCATTAACGGCATAGGCCAATTGCTTCTTCTCCATGTCAACAAACGCGCTGACAATGTCACCGGTTTTGAAACTGGCTTCTGTGTTAATTACTTCGTTATTAACGAAAAATTTCCCACTGGATTCTAATCCATACGAGAACTTATCCTCGCCCAATTGCAGCGAGGCTTTCCCACTGGACCAACCAATACGTATTAAATGCGAGGGAACTTTGACCAATTCGGGCGTCGTCTTCTCGGTTTGTTCCTCAGGCTTCTCCTTCTCATCCTTTTCGGCAGATGCCTCCTTTGGAGCCACATCATCCTTAGTTTCGTCATTTTTCGCTGGAACTTCTTCTACCTTCGCAGAAGTTTCTTCGTTTGTCGTTGGTTTCTCCTCAATTCTTGCAGAAGTTTCCTCCATTTTCTCTTGAGGTTCATCTACTTTGCTGCTTGTCTCAGCAGGCTTGGCCTCATCCGATTTATCCTTCTCGGTGTCGACCTCCATCTTCTCGTCCTTGGACGACTCCTCCGTGGTGCTTGACGGCACTGATTCCGTCTTTTCAGCAGCATCCGCTTCGGAGTCATTCTTAGACTTCTCTTGGCTAGCAGACTTGTCGCTGCCATTCTCCGAACGTGGACGGCTACGATCGTCGCGACGGCTTCGTCGTTCTTCACGATCTTTCCGATCTCGATAATCGCGACTGCTGCGCTCTGATGCGGTCGACGGGCTCAAGACGTCCTCAAATTTGAGTTCCTCCCCAATCTTCACTTCATAGCAGGCCTAGAAGCAACAACAAATTAGTGGGAGGCATTTCACAAATGAAAATAATCGTTAGGAGCCAAATTTAGCTTTCGGCTAACAGATTAAGATTTAATGTGCTGATAACAATCGTTAAGTACCTTGGCTAGTCTAACACCATGAGTAAACCGCGCGCCAGACCACACATAACCGAACAACCCGTCGTTTAACGGCTTTGCTGATAAGAAGCTCTCCTTATCAATCTGAAGGTGAAGGTCGGAATCATCTGAAAGTAAAACAAATAACGTTTCATCAGCATGTTACACCGGCAATATACATTAAAATTAAATTGTGTATAAATTGAGCCTCAATTATGTGTGTACATTTATTCGACCCAAATAAATAAAAGGATGTGCATTTTTAAGAAGTAAAATAAGAGTAACTACTTGTTTTTGTAAAGTTAATTTATTGGTTTTTTCGTGTTCTGGGTGATAAAAGTACAAGTGTGTCACATATCCAACTAACAAATCAAATCTAAACTAAATTATGAATTTATCAAATTATTTAAAAAAAGTTCAAACAATATGGATAAAAAATATTCCTACTAAACTTAACAAGCTTGATGCAAATTTGGAAAACCTACTTATTCTCCATTACCAGCTACTATTAGTAAAAGGTATCTGATTGATAAAAAAATCGATAAGAAACTAAACAAAACACCAACAAATCTACTCGACATGTATGCTACTCGACTACTAGATTTGAAATTGCAGACGCATTTGATGCAAATTGATTGATTGAACTATCTAGGATATTATACAGATATTGATTGTCTACTTACACCAGCTTAGTTGCACCTTGTTGGCGTCCACGGCTGGCTCATCTTCACGAATTGGCGAGCTGCAACGACGCTGCGACTCCTTGTCCGGAGACGGGCTGGAATGTCGCCTCTTTTCACCACGAGCTTGTTCGTTCTTGGCATCTTTCTTCGTCGTTGCATCATCTGCAGGGGTCTCTTCCTTGGTTTCCGCCATGACAACATCGGTCTCATCTCCCCAACGCGATTTCTTAGCCTTGGGTTCTCCAACATCCTGATTTCATTCATTTTTTAGGATATTATTCTCTTTGACTTTCGCTAATCTTACCTCTTCTGGTTCGCCATTTGCCTTGGCGTTATCCCCGTTTTGTTCGATTTTCTCATCTGTTGTTTCCTCCACAGCTGGAGGTTGAACCTCTGAAGCTGGTGCTGGGGCCTCTTCAGTTTTTGGTGCTGGTTCTTCAGGTTTCACCTCTTCACTCTTAGGCAAGTTACAAACCAATGGTTCATCTTTGGGCTCAGCTTCTATATTTGTAGTGGGTTCTGTCTGTTCAACAGGCTGTACTTCAGGTTCAACAGGCTGAACCTCAGGTTCAACAGGGACTTCAGGTTCCATTTTTTCAGCTTCAGGCTCAACAGACATTGGCTGAGGTTCAGGCTGTTTGGAAGGTTGCTCTGCTGGTATGGGTTCAGGTTCAGGATCTGGTACAACAGGTTCCTCCTGGACAGGTGGCTCCACTGCTTGTACAGTTGGAGGTTCTGGTTCAGCAGGTTCTGTGGGTTTCGCAACTTCTTGTGTGGCTGGTGTCTCTTCATCTTGTGAACTAAAGTCTTCAGTTGATGTGTCTGCAATTGAGGTATCTGGCAGATCTACAACACATAACCTTCATTACTACAAATTTAAATCAATACATTACATAATGAGTAAATATAATGATATTTAACATTTGTCGAGTTGATGTAGGTTTTGCAAAAATTTCACCATGATACAATGGTCAACATTGCATAAATTAATTCCGTACTATAACGAATGGTAAATACCCGTAATTATACAGCTAATGATTGCACATTACGCTGATGATACTCCTTTACGACTATTTACATACAACGCATTTTGGCGCTCAACTGAAAATGAGGACACCAGCACAATGGATCACTACATGCATAGAGATCAAAACATCATCGATTTGATGAAATTGGAAACATTTTGCGACAATTAGATGTAGTTCCAGTAGGAATTTGTTAATATAAGGAAATAATAAGCGTTACCTGTTTGGAGTTCAGCTTCAAGGGCCTCTTTAAGGCGCTTCACCAGCACCGGCTTGTTTCCCTTCGTATCCAAACCACGTTGTTGCAGTTCGGCACGTAGCTCGACAACTTTCAACTTCGCTGGATCCATTGTTATTTGCGCGTGAAGATTAGTTGAGCTACCAAAATGTTATTATTTTTATAACAAACTTCATCAAAAACACGTATCACCCACAAAAGCACGCTCAAACATTCATTGCAAATGGCGGCCGCGTTGTGGCGATTACCAACCGTCGTCGTGATGCATCTAGGGATATTTAGTGAAATTACCAAATACCAACTTCATAGTTTTAAATAAATATTGCGTAATTCTTAATAAAGTAATTATCTTGTAAACAGCAATTAGAGGTATTTAATTAAGTTTAAATGCATTATTAATGGAATGCATTTATCACTAACTCAATCGTAGATTGGGTTGCCTATAAGAATAGATTTATGCAAAAATAAATTTGTAATTTCAATTATTAATTAATTAACTGTTAATTGTTAAATTCCAATTGTTCTGATCTAACAGC
>JARJDZ010010114.1:0-22190 GCA_030264555.1 Aleochara sp. GC000083
AATCTAAAATCCTATAAAAAATGTTTTTCATTATATCTCAAGAACTATTTGACCGATTTTGATGATTCAAAAAGCATTTTAAAGGGCATGATTTAAGTTTTCACTTAAACAATCTGTTTTTGCGTGGTAATTATAAAAAACAAATTGTATTTCGTATAAACACCCCTGTTTACGTTTTCACTTCTATCACCGTGTATATTTCGTATATTTATCTTTATTATGAATAAAATGAATTTCAGAGAAATTAATTTTTAAACTAGCAAGTTCCAAAAATTAATTTGAAAACATTTTACTGGAAATATTTTTAATTTAACTTTTGTTACGCGCTCTAAGAATAAAATGAGTTTTCAAGCATTATTGGAAGTTGTTGAAAAACTATTTGACAAATTTACGAAATTTTGTTGAATAATTTTTTTAGAATTAATTATTACTGATCTTTTCGTTTATTTGTGTTAAATATGGGCAAAAATGGTTTCAGGATAAAATTTTAAGATGTAGAAAAAGTATTTTTTAATCTGATCAATTCCAAAAATTAATGGGGAAAGATTCAAGCTATTTTCTAGGTTTGATAAACAATCAAATTAATTTTTCTTACATTTTTGTTTTGTTGGTCGTTAATAGGGATCAAATGAGTTTTAAAATAATACTGGAAGATGTAGAAAAAGTTGATAACTCAAAAAAGAAGAAAAAATAATATTTTTCATTATATTTGACTCACAATCAGCAGAAAAAGTTTTTCTTTGATCCAATAAGTTTCAAAACATGATATGATATAATTTTATGTTTCGATAAGTTATTATATATTATATATTATATATAAGTTATTATTTTCCAAAATATATTTTCCATAGAAAATATCAAAAAGTACATTCTATAAATATAAATGATTACAATGCAATAAAGTTAATTAACTAAAATTTCCATTGAAACTTCCACAACAACAAAAAACAAAAACAAACTTTCATGGTCCAATCCATCATGGCTGAAACTTATTGTTAGTTAAACCTCTGTTTCGACCATCAACCAGTAACCAACTTAAAAAAATATTCTCCTTTTTTTGACACCTAGGAGCCTCTCTCTAGGCAACAACATTTCACCTCCAAAAACTCAAATTGTCCGTCAATCATAAAAAATATATTTTGAGACGATGCTAACAAAATGAATCCACAAACTCAACCCACGATGATCGATAACACCTGGCAGTTAAAATTTAAAATTCAAATATTTGATTTATTGACGAAATACGAATTGTCATTCTTTCTTCTTCGCCATCCGCGCATTTTTGCGCATCTCGTGTTTGCCGAACAAATTCATGCTAAGTGCTTAAGCCGTTTTTTATGTTAATTGTCCGGCTGACTATTGGAACGATTATAATGACATTTCTTTCCTGCCGACGCCGTCGACGCGACGAGCGAAATCATTAAACATTTGAACAATTACATAATGTGTGTAATTGATGGGCCAATCTTCGGCGGTTATGCATGCCGGAATGTCAAATTGCTTTGCACTTATCAGTCTATTGGCTGTTGGCTAAGCTAATTGCTAATTAAACAAAGAACGGTCGAAGAAGAACAAAAACATCGATGGAAAAAATCACACGTGGGGATCATAAAAATTCGAATTGATACCGAACGTATTGGGCAACAATTCGAAGGTCTGCTATTGTTTAGTCAAATGTTTAATTTGCACATTTATTATTGACGTATTTTAGCGTCTGCTAATATTCAATATTGAAGTAATGATGAGAATGCGAATTGCAGGGAAACCGCATTTACTTTATGACATTTTGTTTGAATTTCGGGGTATAATTGCATGTTTTATGCACTTGCAATATTTGCAATGTTAATATTCAATGAGAATATATTTGTTTATTATGTGGATTCCAAGTTTACTTCAATCAAATGTTTGTATAATTTCAAAAGAAAGATTTCTTTGTCTATTTTTAAATTTGAGTTTGGAATCATGATTCAGACATTTCTAGCTTTGTGATTTAATTAACTCATAGTGCATTTTATAGATTAATTAATTAACTATTGATTTCATAAGTTTTATTCTGATTGATTCATTATTATAGAAATTATGAGTAATCAAAAAATCCAAATAAAAATACAAGAATAATATTTATCTAATTTTCAAAGGATAATTATCAGATAACGGTTTTTAAAGTACGATCGCATTCAATTTAATGATTCAGAAAATATAAAAAAAAGAAAATTATTAAACAATTTTCTACCAAAACAAGTAAAACCTGAATTCACAATTAAAATTCAACACGTGCCATAATCGCAGACAAAATTAAAATATGACACCTTTCGCCCACCAAAAAAAAATCAAAAAATTAATTCAAATAAAATCACCGAATTAATTTCGCATAAAATGATCCAACAAGTCGAATCAATCAGGATTGCCCATTGCTCTCAATGACTTCCAAAAACCTGTAGCCAGCTGTGCAACAAAAAGGAAAGTATTGACGTCAGAGCATTTTGTTATACACACAACTTCTAGTTCATGAACATACTTCCAGCGAATCAAACACCGAAAAAAATGCGATTGCTTCATAGATCACCTTCCCCTCCAAAATCGGCGAGTAAATCACGCCAAACGCCCATAGCGAAACATCTCTCACTGACATAACATTTCGTTGCCAACATTACTTCTTACTTCTTTCTCGTTTATGCAGCCTGCCATCTCTTCTCCTTCGATTCGCGCGTCAGCAAAACGTTCTCATCTATCATTATCCTCGCTGAACGCTGCGAGACCGTTCGTTCATTCAGAGTAACTTTGGACAACTTTCACTATTTGCAATCTGCATACGCGATGCCAGAACGTGGTATTGGGCACACAAGCGTGAAAGAAGTTCGCAATGTGAAGACTCGTGTCCAAATTATGCGGCAAATGCTTTGTGATGTGAACTGACATTAGCTCATTACGGATTATGGTAATTATGGCAAGAACCAATGAATGCACTCGCCTTTCTAGCCCACATATTATTAGGTTAAGTTAAATTAAGAAAAAAGTATCTACTTCCAAAAAGTCTGAGATGGTGGTCGTTGCAACATTTTAATTTTGTGTGAGTGAATTGCCAAATTTTCTAAATCAATTTTTGTAATTATTTCTCATTGCTAAATCATGTCTTAATCAACTCAATCAACTGCAAATTTTGGTTGGTTATCAAGATGTCAATATAAAACGAGAGGGCGCTTTAAATTTGCAATTAAGGATATTTTTTTTTAATTTTCATCAAAGAAAATGAAACGTTTTAAAATTAAGTAACCAGAAAAAAACGTCATTGTTGTAACTTCAATCAAAGCGATTCAATCAATGCATTTGAACTGAAATGTTGAAATGAAAAAAATGTTAACCTTAAAAGTTGAATTATCCTGGAAAATCCTCACCTTTTTAATAACAAGAGCAGCAATTCACAAGAGATGCTATAATTATATAATGTTGTTGATCCAATGAAGAATTCATTGTTGATGTACTTGTTAATATAAATATAATAAGTTTATAGTTAATAAATTTGTTATCTCTCTGTTTATTATCCTTTGGGAATTGCAATCTTCAAAAATCTGATACTTGTATCCTTTTATATCAATTAAATCACCACAGAAATGATCTGAAAGTTATACAAAATTTCACTGAAAAATACAACAATAAATACTTCTTAATTTCCACTACAAATTAATTTCAATTAAAAATTTCACTAATAAAAAATTTTGACAAATGTTTGTATTGTCAATTATTGATTTTTCTCTAGGAAAACTTACAATTTTTCCATAAGGATGTCACCACTGAATTGTTTGTATTGCAGGATAGTTATCAGCTGATCAAAAAATATCCTGAAATTGTAATTTTTCATTAACTTAAAAAATCATTTTATTTCTCTATTTCTTTTGTCTAGGTCAGTATTATTTAACGAAATCTTCACTAAAGTCTTCTTAGAGATCTTGTACATATTAATTATGTATAACTGAATGAATTTCTGCAAATTTGATGGTTGAACCTTGATAATTTGCTACCTACAGTCTATGACCTACTAAAACCATCTCAGATTAAATTTACTTCAATGATTTGTTGAGAAAACCGCTTTATTGTACTCTATTGTACATTTATTACTTATTGACTTGGAGTATTTAATATTTATTCATTGAGTGAATAAATCAAAATGTCAATAATTACCAAGCCTGAGACTAGAAATTTGCATCCGTAAATCTGCAAAGCAATAAATTGTCCATATAGAAAATTTTAATTTTTAAAACTTTTGTTTTCTGTTTTAATTTTGGAAATTCCAAAATTCCTAGAATAATTCCAAATTTCATTTTCAATGGTAGTACGAATCAAAAAATATGTGAGGATCATGGACAACAATCCAAAAGAGTCAGGATCTAAAATTTATCACATAGGAAAACGAGTTTGCCTTAAGATTTCATTGTATTCAAACATGAAATTCATTACTACAAGGATTTATTTGCATTTCGAACCGTACTCGTTCGGCCAGGCGGATAACCAATTCGCATGTGTCCTTGACCTTAATTTGCACACAGATTCAAGATGGTAATCACCATACGAAAGCGTTGGTGTCATCCATCAGTAAATTAATTACTCAGCAAAGTGTTGAGCAAAGTGCAACAGGTTTCTAACGGTTTTCTACATTTATACAGATATGTTCCATGTGTTAGTAGACAATCAACTATTATTTAAACATAAAAAGTTGTGATGATACTAAATTTAATTAATTAAGTTGTTCATTTTTAAGACAAGTTGTCAATGGTTTCAGTTTAGAATTTTGTATCAAGACAAGAAATCCTTATGGGTTGTTTGAAAATGCGATTTTGTTGTTGTAAAATGAATGAATTCGTAGAATTGTTTTACAATTTGTGTAACATTGACCTCAAATGTTAATTTTATTGCAAAAAAATTTGATGAATCAGAGTTTGTATTGTGATATATGACATTTTGTTGTAAGAAATCCTTTAAAAGTGAGAAAATAACTGCGTAAATTTTGAAATTTTTGTAAATCCAAATTGTGGATTTCAATTCAGAAATCAAATCTCATTTTTTTCTAGAGATTTATCTAAAATTTGTAAATCTAAAATTTTTGAACTCCCATATGCTATTTCAATTATGGTCCAATTTGAAAATTATTTTTGCTCTTTTTTAAAGCTTAATCCAAAGTTGAGAATCGTAGAATTACATTTCTTTGAAATCTAAAAGAAAATTATAAAATCATCAAAATTCCAAGAACAATTTTTGAAATTTTGTTCCAAACAGTTTTCTCTCATTGCAATTCACCTTCATTGTTAAATTATTGCCTAAAAACCAATAATTCAAACAATTGTACTCAATAAATGTGTCATTCTTCAATTCTTCTTCTTCAAGGCATCGTTCCATCAATAATAACCTCACATTTACAGTTCATACTCAAATAATTTTACCTTTATGATAACATTTTACAACATGATCATACATTAATCATCCTTGCAAATTCCACACATGGGATCTTTGCAAACTTTTATTCTCGCTTCTGAGGAGCGATCATAAACCAACCATCATAAATGTTAACATGTGCAATATTCGCAACCCAAAAAAATCATTTTTAGAAAAGCTGTGCATAAGAAAAGAACGATGAGTGAACAACAATTATACGCTCACATTGAATTTCATGATGCAATCTCAATGCAATCTTCAGCTATCTGTCATAAATCTTTGTTTCGGGTGAAGTTCGTCACGTTCTGCAATTTATTGTTCCAAGCTGCAACAATAAAACAAAAGCTATTAATAATTCGTCACCCATAAACAACAAATATCCCAATGTGAGATGATGAAATCCTTGAAAATAAAATTTTATCCTGGAAATCAGATGTTTTCTTTGAATGAGGTTAGGCAACTCAATATGCTCATACATTTTAAAAATCAATAAATTATACATAACGGGGACTTAAATGTTATTAACAAATGTTAATTGCGCATTTTAGCATTCAACAGTCATATTTTTAATTGTTTTGTTTTGCAAATTCAATTTATTTTTAACATTTGAAAGCAATTATTTAGTTATGCTCATGTCCTTCCTACGAATTATTATTTTAAAAAAAATCCAGGCGTTTATATCTTTCAATTTATTGACAAGCGAAGATATTTGAAAGCTTTCGATTTGCAAAAATTTCATGATTAAATTACGCATAGAAACATGCCAATCGATTAAATTACGCAATTAAGTAAATATTACTTACAGAAATTAATTAAGCGTTTGTGCAGATGATGGATGGCGTTTTGCACAATCGATGCTAATTCGCATCCCAATCTTGATTATCTTAACATTTATGGTGTTAATTGTTTAAATCATTCAACAAAAACATCTTAATTTTCAGATCCTTGCCGTCAAAACAATGGCCCCCTATAACAACGTCACCGTGAGGGCGCCACTTGTCGAACCGGAAATCCTCTCGCCTGAAATCCCCACGAAAACGTCAACGAGCGCTGAGGGCAGCACCGTCGAACGTCGCATCAACTCCACTACGAAAAACAATGAAACACCCCAAACCAAAGACACCGTCGATGAAACGAAAATTAAAGGATACAAGGGCATTTTCGGGGAGTACCAGACCGAACTGGTCTGGCACAACATCATCCCCATTGCGGTCCTCAACCTGGTCACCCTTTGGGGCTTCTTCGTCTTCCCCTACATCCAATGCTACAAATCCGTGATTTGGGGTACGTCTCAATTGTTACACATGTGACTGCAAGTTTTCTGAACATGGAATTTCAGGTTTCGTCGTTGGAGGTTCCGCAGGATTTGGGGTGACTGCTGGGGTGCATCGATACTACTGCCATCGAAGCTTCAAAGCATCGATACCGTTGCAGATCTTGTTCATCATTCTGTACTCGGCTGCTGGTCACGTAAGCATTACCCTCTCCCAACAGAAAGTAGAAGGGTTATCGATTGGTTGTCTCCTTACAGAACCCCATCTTTGAATGGGTGCGGGACCATCGGGTGCACCACAAATACTCCGAAACAGATGCTGACCCTCACAACTCCAACCGAGGTTTCTTCTTCTCACATGTTGGCTGGTTGTTCCTGAAGAAACACCCTGAGGTTCTACGCAAAGGGAAGCAGATCGACATGAGTGATATCCTCAATGATCCCATCGCACAATTCCACGATAGGTAGGTTTTATCTAACATCAAATTTCAGCACATAACCTAAAAATTTCATCTACTTTACAGACATTTCATCATTTTGAGGGTATTCCTCTGTTTTCTGCTACCCACAATGGTTCCTGTGTACTGTTGGGGTGAAAGCTGGAAGTATGCCATCATGACCCAATGTCTTGCACGTTACTGTCTGGTCCTGCATATGACCTGGTCGGTCAACTCGATTGCCCATCTCTATGGGTCCAAACCCTACGATGCGTAAGTCCTTCAAATCTTTTTTTCATCAAGAATTCTACGATTGGTATCCATTTTAGAACGATAAACCCCAGAGAGAACCGTTTGGTCGCCTTTCTGGCAATGGGTGAAGGTTGGCATAACTACCATCACACCTTCCCATGGGACTACAGGGCCTCTGAACATGGTGCAATCAATATCACCCTTCACGTGCTAAATTTCTGCAAAAAATTCGGACTTATCTACGATACCAAGTTGGCATCCAACGAGTTGGTCAAGAAAGTTATGGAAAAACGTGGTGAGGACGCCCAAAACAACCCTCATCATCATCATATGCCCATGATCGAATATAGCGATGATCTAGGTTATTGAAACTCAAGTCCCACCCAAATCCAATTGTTTAACGAACCGTTACGGCATAAGATTTAAGTTATGACAATATTTTATTGTAATTTATACGCATTCAATGCTATTGCGTCGGCAACCATGTATACTTAGTAGTTCGATGAGTAGGCTAGTGTTTAAGAAGGATAATGAATTTTCGGAGAGATCCTCGAATGAAATCAATCTCGTAGGGTAGATTAAAAAAAAGCCAAAATCTTAGAAAAAATGTATCGATTCTTTGTAATGCATTATGTTAATTTTAAGTAGTTGAGATAATCTTTTTAGTCATGTGTTAGAATTTAAATTATAGATTTATATTTGAAATGAGAGAAATAAAGCTTTTATATTAAATCTTTGAGATTGAATTCAATTTAAAGTAATTTGTGTTGATGAGTTATTTGTGCAAATTATTTAATTGATGATTAATAGTGATGACCAAGTAAATTTTCATCAGCTGATTTGTTGAGCAATTTTAAAGCTGTGTGGTAAAAGTGAATTAAATGTATCTCGTGCACTGTTGATAAGCGCTTTCGGAAGATTATTTCATTCGTTTTATTGGTTCCGAACTATCACAACACATTTTAACATAATAACTATTAAGTAAATGCTTAGAGCAGAGATTTATATTGTTTACATTGCATAATATCACGTTACTTTGGCACTTAGCAATATGATCCAATCATTTGTTATTGTTATTTCTTAATTGACCTTTCATGTTGGATTTAAACATATAAGTAAATCAACATTCTTATAATTACAATTACAATCTATATATCAGAAATCAGAAATATTTTTTCCATGTTTTACCAGGATAAGTTTCAACTTTTTGAATTGATCCTGTTTATAGGTTATAAAAATTTATTAAAAAATTGTTTGACAATTCGAACAACAATTTCACTTCAATAAGTAAACACGAAAATCAATATAGAAAACCATCTTTATAATATAAATACAAAAAGATAACAAAGTCTTGATATAAAAGATGTCAATATCAAAGTCAATCAATCAATCAATATCCATGACATCAATTGTGTCAGCTTGCTTTCATTATGATTAGATTTTCATTTGGCTTCTTAAGAATTCTTTTAGTGCTTCAAGCCGTCACTTTTTAATTAGATATCCTGCTAATCACATAAAAACGATAATATCCTTCCTTATTCCGTTTTTCTGAACGTCTCTCATCTACTAATTTTCTTAAATGTTAAATGATAGTTAAACTTGAATGGCAAACGCCCATAAAACTTGATGTTTAAGTAACATTAACGTCATTTACAACATAAAATAATTATCTTGTAATTTTGCCACGAACAAATGACATAATTCGAAACGATCAATCAAACAGGAATGCATTATCATTTCAAAAACAAATATTTAAAATTATATGTCTACCGGCCCGATTGAACTTCCTAATCAGTAATTAACAAATAGATCCGATAATAATCAACATAAATGCAAGATTCACGTCTGGATTATCAAAAACAGGATTACATCGTCTCAGATATCAATCATTGAATGCCGAGGCAGCATCTCAGATAACATGATATAATTTTGACTGATTGCATATTGACAGGAAACAGGAAAAACCAAACAAAGTCTAAATCTAAATGATTTGTTGCCCATTTTTGTTCTTGAACAATCATCATCCGATTCCTTAAAGGCCACATCACGAAACAAAGTACAAAGTTTGAAAACCGTTGTTTCCTCCGAATTAATTGCACGACGTTAGTAAACACTTTAATTGCTTTTGAGCTCATCAAATAATCTCAGTGACAAATAGTTTTCAAGTCTCCAAGAGCGTTCACTGTCTACTTTTTAACAAATTCGCATAATATCACTTGAACTTTGTACATGAACTGATTCATAAATTATCCACGTCATATTTCATTCTTTTTCATTTCATTATTCTTCTCATTATTCTTCAATATTTAAACAAATCTGTTGAGAAATTATTGATTTCCTTTCATTTCTATTTCATTTCTATTCCACAAATACCTATAATATAATAATAATAATACTAATGTAAGAAAAATGCAGGAACTTTCTACAAAAACATAATTTTTCGTTATCTGCAAATTACAACGTATTGATGGAAAACCCATTTAGTTTATCATAATTAAAATAATTAACATATTGTTAGAGATAATAATGTGCCTGAGTGTTTTTCATGTTTTTTAGTTAATCTTCATATTTTTTTAATTTTCCTAATGAGTTTCTTTTGACGTTCTTTGACGTTTGTTGTTGCGCAAATTGATCCTCTAAATTTGCACATGCTTCACTTTCGTTTTATTATTCATTTCTAGAAAATTACATCAGATTTGTTTGTTTAAATCAGTATTTGGCAGAGTTTAGGGTTTTGATTCGTGATTTTTCAACAATTATCTGGAGAATCGTTATAAAATGATGTCAAAAAATCGAATTTTAAGTATCAAAGATGAATTTATGTGAAATATCTGTTCAAATATTTGGTTGCTATTGAAAATATACATGTTATACATGTTAATAAATTTAGATTTTATGGCATAATTTCAATTTCCAATTATCAAACCGCATGTGAATATTTATGTATGGGTCTGTGATTTTTGTTCAGAATTATTGATTATTCGCAATGAAAATTGCAAATTGATTTTTTTTCCTTTAAAATATGTGCCAAAATTACATTTTCGTTAGGTTTCTTTATCAGTATGTTTTCCAGTGATTTTAGATCCTGTTTTACTTATCCAAGAGAAAATTATAAAATATAAACAGTTTGTTTAAGAATTCTAAATTTGAATTAAATTACTCCCTTAGTCAAATTTGTCAAATAATCAAAATTAATGCCAAAAATAAACTAAATGTAGACATTTTGAATTAAAAGTATCCACAGGATACATATAAACATTAAATTTTGAAAATAACTTCTGAATATCCTTCCATACTGATTAAATTAAATTTCTTATGATTTTTTTGAATTTACAACTTTTTTCTAATCCAATTTTTCAACAATTTTATATATGAATTTTGCATATTATTTCCAATAATTCCAAACAATCTGATCCAATTAGAAATTTTGAAGAGCATATTAAAAGCATATTAAATTTAGCATTAGATAGTAAAGTCTCTTTGCCAAAAACAAATTTTTGCCAATAATATACTATATTTGAAATTTTGAATTTAAAATTGTTCCAAGCATAAAATACAAACATCAAATTTTGAAGGCATTTTCATAATATTTTTGCATATAGATAAATCTGATTATTTTTTTTTTGTAAATTACAAAGTTTATAATTTAGTTTTTTTAATAATGCAATTTTACTAATTTGCAATAAATGATTTATCACGTCATTTGTCATTTTTATATTAGTTTTGCATCTAATCTTCAGTACATTGAAACTTGTGATTTGGTGCATTTAAAAATTTTGAGAAAGTCATTTGTGAAATTGAAAATTTCCGTCGACAAATTTCATTTGCAATTCAATGCAAAAAACATGTCCTATGATGCAAACCATTAACAATATGTTATCAAATTATGCGTCTATTAAACAACTATCTATCGATGCGTATCCCCCACTCGTTTTCACCTGATGAAACATTTTTCCTCTATTCTCCATAATAAATAATAAATGAGAATCAATAAAATTCTCAATATTATGCTAACTGCATTGTTTCTGCATGATAATGAACTTGTCTAATAAATTTTTATATCTTGCTTAATTATCACACATGAAATCGAAATATCTCTTTCTAAAATATCATTAAATCAGTTTTCCAAAATATTATCAAATCTATGACGTCCTTATAATCACAAAATTTACCAAAATATCGTTATATCAATGACGTCCTTAAATTTAAAAATTTTTCTCTAAAATATCGTTAATCAATGACATCCTCATAATTTCAAAATTTTCTAAAATATTCAAAATTGATGACGTCCTCATAATTTCAAAATTTTCTTTACCAATCTTTACCATCTTTAAATCAATGACGTCCTTATCATAACCACATCATCAAACTTTGTTTACGAACCTGAAATGTTCGATTACCTTCCAACAACATTTCCAACCGAATACTCTTATCAGAAAACATTTTTTTTGCTTTCTGCGCCGAACCTAGAGCAACATGACGAAACCGTCGATGACGATTGCACCAGGTGCTGCCATGCGACCGCTCGCCAAGTCCCACGTCGTCGTCGCCGTCCAGGCTAATCCCACCGATTCGCACTTCCACATCGTGCGAATTAGCTCGACGAGCCATGTGCTGATCGTTCCCAAGCAAGCAAACTCGGACGAATTAACCGGCGAATGAGAGACGGAGCGATCACGCCACCAGCGCAGCGCCAACGGAGCGTCCATCCGGGCCCCGATCGGGGCTCGCGTGATCCCCGGAAGACCCAACCGCTGGTTCATCATGCGTTCGCATCGATCCATCCGCTCGTTACCTATGAATGAATGCGACCGATTAGAGAGCAAGACCATGACAATGCCATGGCACAACTCACCTGATGCTCCACGCCGAAGTCAGTTCTTGCAGACTTCTTGAACCGTCCAACTCGTCAGAATTACACCACACGTCGTTGTGTCCACCTCCTACGTGGTTCACGGTTACAATTTGGACTTTGGACTTTGTGCACGTTGTTGGTTTTAATAGCCATCTGAGAATTACGTCATTGTTGTTTGTATTTGCAAGGGCCAAATCCAAAATTCACAGAGACCCTCATGATTTTAAGGGTCATAGGTCCAAAAATCAAGTTACCCTTAATTTCCAAAATGGTGGCTGAAAAGTGCAGGGCATTAGTGCATTGAATAACCTCGATTGTGTACTCACCTTTGCACCAGGTGGAATTTGGAGGATTCACCAGCTCGAACACGTCGCCTTTCGAACCAATCCAAGTTCGTGTCGATTGCGTTTTCCGTGTACGCATTCGCCGGTGGCGGTTGTGTTGGTGGCGGCTGTGGCATAAAAGCCACCGTTGATAGCAACCGTAGCTCAATTTCAGCGAGTTTCTTGTGGGTGACGGTCGAACAACTGACTCCTCGTGCACCACTCGTACCACATTCGAACCACATTTCGTTCGCGTTTTCGTGCCGGAACGTGCCCTCACATTTTGGGGTTGGAATTACAGGACTGTGACTCAAGGACGTCTCACCAGTTGTCAAAAATTTTGACAACAATTTCCATAAGGGAGGTGTTTTTTCACACAAAGGTGAGATTTTTACCATTTCTTATCAATTACTTATAAATCAGGTCGAGGGTTTCTTTTATGGGTGATAAAAATGTGGTTGAGGAACAGGACGACCTTCAAGGCGCCCCATTTTGATAACAGTGGTGTCAGGTTATTGTTCAATCAATCAATGGTAGAATTAATTACATATTTTTCCTAATACTAAAGAAACAAAAGAGAATTGATGATTGACACATATCTGCATTAATAACGTTGTCAATAAGAATCGATTATCAATTGGCCTGCATTGTCAATAATTAGCTGTTTAGTAATTATTGAAACATCCTTTCGTTTTCTTTATTTTTTCATTAATTTTTTTCTTCAATATTTCTCTCAATATTTTTACCATTTGTTATGAAATATGTTAATATTTACTTATAAGGAGTGGGTCATAAATTTTTGATAGAATTGTTTGTATTGATTAAAATGATATGTGATTATCATGAAAAAATGTAAAATCTATAAAATTTTTGACGCCCTTCAATAAATCAATAAACCTCAAAACATTTAACCGTTGGAAAATGCTCAAAGATAATTCATAATGTTTTACAATTTGGGAGCCATGGGAAATTGTCAAAGGATGTTTCCAAGGCCTTTTATTGATTTCCCCAAGTTACGAATACTGGGAGCAAAACAAAAATGAAACGAAGACATATTTGCATCTAGAAACAATAATTAAAATTTTGAACTCTGGAAATGTCTGCCTCATTAATAACAGTTGCAAATTTATGCATATTTTCCTGTAATTATGCGTGAAATCTAACGGATGTTAAGTCTCCATCCAAAAAATTACATGTAAAATCGTCTCATTTACAAGTTTATCAAATAGATTACATTTTTCTAGTGTTACTTCGAATATTAAATGACAAAAAAAATATTTGAGGTTGGAAATGAAAATTTCCTTTCTGAATTGACCTACAAATGCGTAAAATATATTATCAGAAGTTGTGCAAAAATCATTACATTTTCATTGCAATAAATCAAAGTCCACATGTAAATTGCATCAGGTGCGAATTGAATTGTTTTGCACTTTAACATAAATCATCGGAAAAAAGCAATTGGCAACCCAAACAAATGAGCAAACAAATGATCCAATCGTGAAGCAGGACAGTAAATTGCGAATTTTCGCGTTTCACCTATTTAAATTTTAATTTGTTGAAAGTACATATAGAATTTCAACGAAATTACATGATGCAATCGAGTAGAAATTACGGCGCAGAAGAAGTCTCAAGTTCGAGGTCGAGGCGGTAGGTCGTGCTTGATGGAGGTCATTTTGGGCTAGGTTATGCATGCATTTATGATTTTAGCACCACAGGACGAGGCTAAAAATAGCGCCCTCCATGATTTGTGCTCCACTCTTTGAGACATTCTGTGCACCCTCGTCCTCATGTAACGGTCGCTTTTGTTGCACACTCCACGGGGGGTTTGTTGGGTCGTGGGTTTCGGGTTGAGGGATCCCGTTGGTGTATGGACTCGGGGAATGAACCGCAATTCGTCGTGGACGTGACGCGGGAAAATCGATAAAAGGCCTTTCGCTCTCTTTACCTGCGGGAGCTCACAAGTCCTAATTTCTCTCAGTCCTTACCGTGTCACTCGACGTGCGGTACACATTCGGTCCATGGTTCAAGGTTTCGTCTGTGTTGTTCGTTGTGATAGGTTATCTCACAATCAGCCTGCATCAAAACTTCAGTGATAATAGATGGTGAGCATCTAGGTCAAGTTCAATGAACTTGTTGCTGGTATTTATTTTGGTCCTTTTTTGGTAATTACAAGTTGGTTTTGAGGTTACATCACAGATTTTCTCTTGGTTGCAGTTTTTTTGGTATCAAGGATAATAGTGATATCATGAGTTTATCATGAGATATTACAGTTTGAAGATAGCCCAGTGAATTATCATCGACAGCTTCATGTTTATTGCAGTTTTTGGTTTCAAGGATAAGATCTGATAGTGTTTCTCGTTGAATTATTACAAATTGAAGGGACCAAGTAAATTGTCACCGCCATTTTGATCCTTTTGGGCGTCGAGGATAAGTTGTGATACAGAGGAGTACAGAAAATTATCAAAATTTTATGACCCAGAAATTGTCACTGACATTTTGATGTTTTTGCAGTTTTTTGGCTTCAAGGATAAGTACTGATATAGTTTATCATGAGATATCCCAATTTAAGGATGACCCACTAAATTATCACTGTTACTTTTGTGTTAATTTGCAGTTTTTGGGGGTTTAAGGATAAAATTTGATAGAGCTTCACAATAAGTGATCAAGATTTGAATTTGGCTTACAATCAGTAAATTCATTCATTAGCATTTTTTTTGGATTTAAAGATAAGTTCTGATCTGGTTTATCATGAGATATCATAGTTCGAAGATAATCCAATAATTTCTTACAGATATTTTGGTGTTAATTTGCAATTTTTTTACTTGAATGATAATTTCGATATGATTTATCATGAAATATCAGAATTTCAAGATGACCCAGTAAATTTTCACAGCAATTTTGATGATTTTGGCTTCAGGGATAAGTATTTTTTTTATTCAAGGATAAATTCTGATACAGTATATCGAAAAAATATCAGTATTTCAAGATGACCCAGAAAATTATCACCGCAATTTTGACGTTTATTTGCAGTTTTTTAACTTCAAGGATAACTTCTGATATAATTTATCAATAAATTATCACATTTTCAAAAAAACCCAGTAAATTCTGACTGCATTTTTTATTAATTTCTATAAATTTCTGAAAAATTGTTTAACCAGGATAATATTAAATCTGGAAATCCTTGAAGCCAAATTTAGATCGGAAATTTTAACGAAGTCATGAAAACAACAACTAAAACTGAGATAAAGGATAAAATTGCATTAATTATTAATAGTTTGATGCAATTTGAAATAAACAATTCTTATATTGTTACCATGATAAAAACAATCGATTTCCATGAAATCAATAATTGCAGTTAATAAGCACATACAAGATCAAGATAATCGATTCGAATAACATCCAGTTCAATCATTATTTATGACTGGAATTAGCAACAACAATCAAATTACAACCTTCAATCAACAATCCGGACAATTCTAAACTTTCCAAGTGATAACGTACACCTACGTGACACTTCCACTCCCTCGAAATCAATTCTCAAACATTTCCATGACATTCGAACGCACTTTGCTATGCAGATGACTAATTGAAATTGTTTATTCATTTTTATTTATTATTATTATATTGTTTTTGTTTTTAGATAGCAATACGATGCCACCAAACGTGACGACAATGGACGCGCCCTCGACGAACGAGATCCGCGAACACGAGGACGATCTTCTTCCTGCGGAAGTCAGCGAAGCCGAACGCAAACCATCCCCGATCCGTCATCAGTACGTTTGGCGAAATATTATCCTTTTCGCATATCTGCACACAGCCGCCCTCTATGGACTCTATCTGGTCTTCACGGCCGCCCAATTCAAAACGACGCTTTTCGGTGAGTGAAAATTGTTGTTTGTCCAGGCGGATAAACAATTTCTACCTGAATTACGGGTTTTGTTTATTATCGCGCATTTAGCGAACGTATGTACGCGATTTACGATGAGTCAATCGCTTGTTTTGGCAAGAATTCGTAAATTTCAGCTCGTGCATGTGCGTACGACGCGCGCTATTATGGAAATTACGATGGAACAATCGGATTGTTAGCATTTGGCTTGTTTTGCCAGACGAAAATCGGCGTGTTATCGAAATTATGGAGAAAAGTGCACGATTATGTGCCGGATTCCGTTGACTCACGTGTGATATTTTTGGTTTGCATTTAGTTCCTTGATTTGCAAGCGAAATTTGAATTTGTTATGAAGAATATTAGAATTTAGTGGAAATTATTTTGTTGGTTATGTCATTGATATAAATTTTTGCAAATTATTGTGCAATATTTTGAATCATGTCCTTCTGGAAGGAAAATTTGAAGGTTGGAAAAAATCAGGATAATACAAAATCAAGAATTCAAATTGTCCAATCGAAGTTTTCATTTGTTACTAACAATGGCAGAACTTTCTGAATAATATTGTGTTTGTTATATTATCGATGTACGATTTTGCAAATTATTGAAATTATTAATCCTCCCCTCTTTGGGAAAAAAATTTGAAGGTTACCGAAACCAGGATCATACTAAAATCAAAAAACAAAATTTACATCAAATTTTGAATTTTTTGAATAATGAATAATTCTAGTTTTCTGGATAATAATATCATTAATAATCATTTTTGGTTATTATAAATTTATATGCAGTATTGTAATAAGAGTTTGTCTTAAATCATGTTTCTCAAAATTTCTTCATCATGAATGTTAGAAAAACCAGGATAATACAAAAATCAACTATTCAAATAGTGCAATTGAAATATGAATTTGTTATGAATAATGGTAGAGTTTTCTGGATAATATTTCATTTGTTATATACTTGATATAAGTTTTTACAAATTCTTGTGCAATATTTTGAATCATGTCCTCAAAATTCCTTTTTGTAGAAGGTTAATTTCAAGGTTTGAAAATCAGGATAATACAAAATTAAGAATTCCAGTTATGCAATTCTAATTATGCAATTCCAATTTGAATTTCTGGATAAGATTATATGAATATTGTCAGTCTTGATCCTCAAAATTCCTCTTTTTTTGAAGAAAATTTGAAAGTTGCATTTTGAATTTGTTGAATAATGAATATTTGTATTTATCTGGATAATATTATCCTGATATAGGTTTTCCAAATCATTGTATAGTATTGTAATAATGATTTATGTTAAATCATCATCTTCAAAATTTCTTGATCATGAATGTTAGAAAAACCAGGATAATACAAAAATCAACAATTCAAATTTTGCAATTAAAATTTGAATTTGTTATGAATAATATCAGCTTTCATGATAATATTTTATTGGTTATATCATTGATATACATTTATACAAATTATTGTACAATATTATTAATATTTTAAATTATAATCCTGAAAATTTCACTTTCATAGAAGGAAAATTGGAAGGTTATAAAAACCAGGATAATAGAAAAATCAAGAATTCAAATTGAATAGAAATTTAAAAATAACATTTCCTTCAATGCAAGTTTGTTGTTACATGTTTGATGCATAATGGAAATTTTGAAATTGTATTGCAATCTAGATATGAGGACAAATGCAAATCTACGAAATTTTAAGGTGGACTTTACTCACGACTTTGCGTACACATTAATAATTAAAACATTGATAAAAATTGATATGTAAAAACTGAAACATTAACCTGATTTTCAAAAATGCACAAATTTTATTATTTATTCCAACTTTCCTGAAATGTCGAGAATTCAAATTAAAGTTGATAGAGTAAATAATTCAATAATCACAACGTTTACTCAGTAAATCCTAGTTACTTCCTGAAATTACTTGCATATTTCCTTTCCGAACAAAATTGTCCAACGATAACATGACAACAACACAATTATATGCAAGCAAATAAGAATTTAAAGTAATTCCATAATTCAACCGTAAACAAAACAATGAACAATAACGTTTTGTCTCTCTGTTCACTTCAAGCAAACGTACAAATGCACATAATAGTACATTCTATTTTTTAAGTTATTCAATAATGCAAAAAAGTAAAACTAAGCGATTAGCTGATAGAGAAAAAAAACTACAAACCAAATGAGCTGATTGTTCTCCAATCAATTAGCGAATTGCACTTTGCACCTTCTCATACGCAAGCCAATTAAAATATGCAAATTATTTTGCGTTCACCTCTCCACGATTATGACATAAACCCGCATCTAATTGTTGCTGTTTTGCGTTTTAGCACTCTTCATGTACCAACTCGGAGGCCTGGGGATCACAGCTGGGGCGCATCGCCTTTGGGCCCATAAATCCTACAAGGCCAAATGGCCCCTGCGATTGTTCCTCACCTTCTGCAACACATTGGCATTCCAAGTGAGTAGCGATTGCGCAAAAGACTGCATAATGCATTTGTTGATGTCGTTGTAGATGCTAATTACTCTTTGTACTGATTTAAGGATGCTGTCGTTGATTGGGCGCGTGACCATCGCATGCATCACAAATACTCCGAGACGGATGCAGATCCGCACAATGCGAAACGCGGATTCTTCTTTTCGCACGTGGGCTGGCTGTTGGTACGCAAGCATCCGGAGATCAAACGCAAGGGCCACAATGTCGATATGAGCGATCTATATGCCGATCCGATTCTGTACTATCAAAAGAAGTATTACCTCACGTTGATGCCCCTGGTGTGTTTCGTCCTGCCGATCTGCGTGCCGGTGTTCCTGTGGGACGAGTCGGCTTCAACGGCGTTCTTCGTCAATTTGACACGTTATGCGATCACGTTGAATGCCACGTGGTTGGTCAATTCAGCAGCTCACATGTTCGGACACAAACCGTACGATAAGTAAGTGACCTTGACTTTAATTCTACTTAAGTCATACCTTCTAATCCTCTTACAAAACAATCAATCGTAGGTTTGTAATTTAAAATTAAAATTTTTTTTTTCGTTGTAGATTCATCAACCCAGTCGAAAATTTGTTCGTCGCCCTATTCGCTCTGGGTGAAGGTTGGCATAACTACCATCACACCTTCCCATGGGACTACAAAACTTCGGAACTGGGACGTTACTCAACCAACACGACAGCCGCCTTTATCGACCTCATGGCGAAAATCGGACTGGCGTATGACCTAAAGAGCGTTTCTGCAGATATGGTCAAACGGCGGGTCCTACGAACGGGTGATGGGACCCACGAGTTATGGGGCTGGGGCGACAAGGACTCTACGCAGGAAGATATCGCAGCGACGTTGATCACGCATCGAAAGCAAGCGTAGACTAGGAAATTACTCATTGTCAGACAGAAGACTAAACGTAGCCAAATAATCTACTATCCACTAGGTCTAATTCTAAGCTAGAAAGAACGGAATCCACACGACTCATGCAGGACACGATGTTGATGGATGTTTAGCGGGTTCTAATCTTATTTTTGTATGGTACACATGCACCAATGCATGCATTCGTCCGCATGTGATGCATGTTGGTGTAATTATTTTCGATTGACGTCCGAGATGGAGATACTTAGAGCGAAGAATGACACGCGCTCCTTGAAACAAATTGGAGCGCTATGCATTTTTGACGAATTGTGGGAACAATTTTCTAACGCATGGGAGACGTTCCTCCAGTTGCTTAACTTATTTGTACTTGTTGTTGATGACGACGAAGAGACGAACCGGTGATGATATATTTTTCTATGTGTTGGTGCTCTTATCTAAGCGAGGTGATATTAGATAGTTTAGACGAGATGCTGGGGTCGGTTCAGGATAGCACGAGATGTTCAAATAAACTTGTCAACGCTATCGAATTTCGTAGATTTTCTTCGTTGGCGTAGTGCATGCAAGTAGATACACCTGGCAAATGTTGCACTCAATGTTAATTGCAGAATGTTTCCTTTATTCGGCAACTTGAACGCAGTCCGAGTGTAAATACTACCTCATAAGTGTGTACTCAAATGTAAGAACGCTGACTTTCGATGTGACGACGTGTTTCAATGATCGAAAGTGAAATGTATAAGCTGGTTCTCATGCAGGAAGTATCTTACGCAATTCTAACCGTTAAATTTTCATTCATTTGCTACTTCTTTCTACTAATTGTAAGAGATTAGCAATTATAAGAGACGTAAACGTATTTAACGATTGAGAAGACTGCATCGCTTTGATGGGATCTGTTCGGTGAATGTTTGGAAGAGATTTATTGAGGAAGAATTTGTAATTAACGAGAAGTTGTCTTTGTAATGTAGTTTTTAATATGTCATGTTGATTTATACTTATAATTAGTCTTATAAGTGTATGATAATAAAAGAAATTTGTTTTCATTTAATACATTGACAATTTTTAATTAAATTTTACAATTTGTATTTGGAAATTGTTACCATAACTGAGAACATGGTCCTGAATATCTGCGGAATTCGAAAATACCCGAATGTGCAAAATGGAGTGGCAAAAAATGCAAAATTTTTGCTTTTTTTCGCTTGTTTAACTCCGTATAACTTTTAAACGGTTGAAGCAATTAAACTAAAGTTGGAACAAAACTATAGGTCTTGAATAGTACTTTCCAAAAATCTAGGGGTTTATGCCCTTTCGGTTATGGGGAGAATAGAAAACGCGTTCAAAGAAAAAATTGGAAAAAAAGTTTGTAGCGAAAAAACCGATATAAAATTCTTAAAATCGCTCGAGTTTTCAAAAATTTTCATATCTCCGAAACTAATTGACCGATTTTGATGATTCAAACGGCATTTATAGTATTTTGACGAAAAAATAACATTGGGCATGGTCCCGATATCCTACGGTAATCGGAAATAACCGAACTTAAAAAATGGGGTCCTAAAAATGCAAAATTTTCGCTTTTTTTCGCGTCTTTAACTGCGTATATCTTTTAAACGGTTGGACCAATAAAACTAAAGTTAGAACCAAATTGTAGGTTTTGATAAGTACTTTCCAAAAATGTATGGGTTTATGCCCTTTTGGCAATGGGGAAAACAGAAATCGCGATTGAAGAAAAAATTCGAAAAAAAAGTTTGTAGCGATAAAAGTGATACGAAATTCTTAAAATCGCTCGGGTTTTCGAAAATTTTCATATCTCCGAAACTAATGGACCGATTTTGATGATTTAAACGGCATTTATAGTATTTTGACGAAAAAATAACATTGGTCATGGTCCCGAAACTGTGCGGGACTCAGAAATACCCGAACATCAAAAATGGGGTTCTAAAAATGTAAAATTTTCGCTTTTTTTCGCGTCTTTAACTGCGTATAACGTTTAAACGGCTGGACCAATTTAACTAAACTTAGAAACAAATTGTAGATCTTGGTGAGCACTTTCAAAAAATGTATGGGTTTGCGCCTTTTTGTCAATGGGGAGAACAGAAATCGCGATTGAAGAAAAAATTCTAAAAAAAAGTTTGTAGCGATAAAATCGATACAAAATTCTTAAAATCGTTCGGGTTTTCAAAATTTTTCATATCTTCGAAACTAATGGACCGATTTTGATGATTCAAACGGCATTTATAGTATTTTGGCGAAAAAATAACATTGGGCATGGTCCCGAAACCCTACGGGAATCGAAAATACCCGAACTTAAAACATGGGGTCCTAAAAACGACAATTTTTCGCCTTTTTCGCGTCTTTAACTGCGTATATCTTTTAAACGGTTGAAC
>JARJDZ010010116.1:0-22594 GCA_030264555.1 Aleochara sp. GC000083
ACTTACATCAGAACGAAAGAGCGAGCGGACATGAAGCTTTATGATTTATGATTAAACTTCCCCACTTCGCGTCAGACGAAGAATGATTACTGATAAGTGATAATTATACGCATGGTTGGGCAACTATTTGATTGATTATTTCAAAAATTCTTGCATTTCTTAACAATGGAAAAACTTCTAACTGGTGACATCTGCTGGGGGGGGAAATTTCCAACTACAAATTTAAATATTTTTACAGATTGTCTAGGATTTTACATTGTTTTTGCGCAGTATGTTGCTGGTTGGTGGAATTGCAAGCGATGGTGAATCCTTTGAGCGCACAACGCGTCGAGATCCCAAGCAAACAAAAAGCGTATTAAAACGCTTACGTGCGCATCCACCCCCACGCCAAAACTCGACGGCTCGACCGCGCAAAGCAAGCGATACTTAATTATTTAAAGGGGCGCGTAATTTCGCATCCTTGCAATTCCCCGGTTAAAGACTGGAGATAGCCCCGACGCAAATGGATTCAAACACACATCCGGTTTCCTAATTTATTACTTCAAAATTCGTTTTTAGCATTTTCATTTCAAATTTTCATTTTGCAAATTAAATCGATTAAATTTTCCGATCTAGATCCCCAGAAAAATGGTTCAACGAAACTTTATCGTTATACGTGGACATCATCATCAGCGAGCTGGGGGATGTTCGGGAAAAAAACAACTTTCCACCCTCACACTATCCAATCTAGCCACGTCTCCATCTGTGTGTGTGAATTTCCACACTTCAGTGCATGCCGAAACGTAATTACGAAGTGGGCGCATGATCATTAGACCGAGAAGACTGATGATAAGAAGTTTATGATCATCTCGATCTCAACCCCCGACAGCGACGGGGGTAATAAAGCTAAATAATTGTCTCGACTGAAATTCCACAAATCACCCACAAGCAAAAAAATTAAAAAAGTTCGGTTTTTTGATTTCTAATTCTCCACTCATTCGATAATTTCAATGGCAAAGAAAATTAATTAGGTCGCCTAGACACAAAACTAGTTGAACTGATTGTGAGTTGATGTGCTGGTGGGGGGTGGTCGAGGTTGGGGGTGGAATATAATAACAATATATTCCCATGTACTAGTTGTAATATGCCCTTTTGTGCGCACGTGTATTTGTGTGGTGAATTATTGCTTTGTATGTTGTTGTTGTTGTTGCAACTTGCCGTCCGTTTTCACTGATATGTCATTTTCAGCCGCCCCCGTTTGTCACGACACGCACGCAATGCCGGGGCGTAATTTAATAATTTCTCGTTTTTATATTCTCGCTCGACAGATTTTCCCTCAATGCCATATAATAATGTGGGATTTGATCCAGTTGTAATTAGATTACGTTTTTGGGCAAGTAAACAATTTGCAAAAATAATCATATTTTGCAATATATATCAGAGCGAATGATTAAAATTTGAAGAGGGGGAGGGGGGAAACTAGTGGGGTAAAATATTGAATAAACATATCAAAATTGCTAATGGCTAAATGTTGGTGATTTAATTAGTAGGGTTGCAATTTCTAGTTGCAAATATTGGGATATTCATCACTAATTTTGATTTTCACGTCATAATTAAATTGCCTTCACCGGAAACTCCTCAATTAATTAGTGAATTCAATGGGTGGATAATTGTTATTCAAAACAATTTTTGCAATGTAACAAAATTACTGAAAATTTCGCATTTTGAAATTGAAATTTCAATGAAAATTCAACTGATTGAATTTAATTAAACGACAAAAAGTGGATAAAAATCCTATAAAACTGTCCCAAAACCCGCATTTAAAATACATATCAAAATCTATCGGTTTGCTGATTAGACCGCCTCCTGCCGCCAAAATCGCACAAATGTGGGTTATTGTGATCGGGGGTGGTACACAACGCAAGCAATGAATTTCCAACCATTTCAACCATTACTGCTTTTCCGATCAAATCGCCATGAAAACATTATCAAGCGAAATGGCACCAGCAGAAACGCTAATAGCAGTCGAACGTATTCAATCGTTTCATCGAGGAGGGAATGAGAGCAGGCTAACCGGAAATTCAAAGCCCGTATGAATGGACCATTTTGCGGGGGTGGCAAAGGGAGGCTTATAATTTAATTGAACTCTCTTGGCTTTTAACTGTAAATGCCTCTCATTAAGTGTGCATTACAATTCCGAATTGAAATGATGGGAACGTACAATTAATACTCTTTCGGTATTCAACAATTTTCATAATTGTTTTGCGTTTAGTTTATAGCCAGTTTTTCGGGGTTTAAAAACATTAATGTTGAAATAGTTTGAAAAGAATTGAATTTGAAAAAAAAAAAATGATCGAAAACTTCAATTCTAAAGACGATAAAATTTCATTGATTTGTGTTAGAATTAGAAAATAATTTTATAGGAAATTCAGTGATGATTTTTGTCGATTTTTGCCAATAATTTTGCAAAATGCAAGAAAATTTTTTATCACATCATAAATTCAGGGAATTGTTGAAAAAATTTGATCAAAAACTTCTACTGAAAACATAAAAATTCAAAAAATTATTAGTTTTCAATAAATTAAGAATCTAAGCTTTGATTTCTATTATTTATAAATTAGATCAATATTTCTTGAAAAATTAAAAAAAAAACACTTTTATCATAAATTCAATTTAGAAAAAAATGTTTGAGCAAGTTTTTGAACAGAAAAAAAGAAATAATTGTAATCCCATTTACAATACTTTCAATAAACTTTAAATCCACCCATTATTTTTTCACAAAATACCCCGGAAAAACTTCCATCATAAATATCATCAAATTCTCAATTTAATATCAAGTGCTATCGAATGCTCAAAGAAACGCTCCGAATTCGACGAAACAAAAACCTCGATGGTGAAACAGACAGACAACGAAATCAATAGTTCCGTTTTTCCCGCAAGCTCTCCCGCATCCGGCCCCGAAACGCGCCAGGAAGTTAAGTTGCGAAACGGGAACATAAGCTGGATATGGAGCTTTGCCCGTCTTGTTTCACGCTCCTTATTCAATGCTTACATGAAGACAATCCATGATATAAAGTATCATGTATCAGTTCCGAAGAAGACGAAGAAAAAAAAATAAACGGGAAATACGGGAAAACGAACGACCCAAAGCGCAGATATATAAAAAAAGAGGATCGAAGAACGGAAGTGAATTTTCTAAAATAGATCCCAATAGTATTGCGTGACAGATTTTCGCTCATGTCTGGTGAAATATTAATAAGACCAACTTCATTCTTCACCGCATCATTAATGAACTGATATCATTGAAGATTAATCGAATTTTCTTTCTCGGAAAAATCCCGGAAGATGTAATGTTGCAAAATATTGGTTGATGCGATTTTTGGCGGGTTAATTGTCGGTTAATGTATAATTCAAACAAACCGGAAGTCGACCTTGTTGCAAATTACGAGTGCATCCACTTAACGTGCTTAATCCCCTCATTTATTTTGCACAAGTTGGTGCAAATTAAACGTTTACGCGACCTAATTTTCATCATTGGGCTACGATGACGATGAGATATGTCGGACAACATGAACGATATCAATTGCGATCTCGAGTTCGAGAAGTTCGAATTTGAATTCGTGCAAAATGAAGAGGAAGTCGCCTTGACATTTGCAACTTGATTAAACTTTCCGTCGACGGATCTCCACAACAGGAACACACATGCCGAGCGGCGGGATGGCAGTCCGGAAAGAAAACTGTCATTTCATCGTTATCCTGTGCGCGTTATTCTTCCATTTCGAGGATTGCGCGTCCCGAAAGTTCGTCCTCCATCGAAATCAAAATCGAATCGAATGAATGGAATTAGGTTAGGAATTGCCGAGTTTTCACGGACGCCATCCATAACGATTGAAAATATCCTTGTTGGAAAGTTTTCCGTTTTTTTTTCTTCCTGCTCTCCCCGAGAATTTTATTTGCACCACGATTTCTATCTATTTTTTTTGCGATTTATGTGATTCCTGGCGATTTTATAGATAATTAAATGAACCTTCATTAAATCCAAGATAACAAATTTAGCAGTTTTCATTTTTTTGAAAATTTTGTTGGTGAAAACAAAATGTAGATAACGGAAAAAAACGTATGGTGGGAAGTCTAAATCATAAGCCGTCCTTGATAGAGGATCACTCCGAATTGGCACGCGATTTATTGCCTGGCTAAAGTCGATGACTGGTTCGGCCGATGGAACCGTCGATGGCGGATATAGATTTCAAATACTTCCCTAGTACACCCAAAGAATTCGTAATGTCTTATCAGCGTGCGCGAGCGACGCTCATACACTCGTAAATCGTGTTAAACTGTTAAATGGAACGTAAAACTGCTGAAGGAGGCCCCCACGAGTCGTGATTTGAACGCAAGTCACGTGACTTTACTTTGAGACTTACTTTCTTGCATTTTATTTCCACGCGAAGTTTTCAATTGAAAGCACGCGAAATTCCTGCACAATATTTTCATTTCGCGAGCATCATTAGGTTGACTTTGTCGTTGATACTGTTGTAATGGGGGGAGTAATCCCTTATCGAAACCGGGTGTAGTGGTGTATATCCTGCAGGAAGGTAGCGGTCCTGAGTCAATATATGGATGGAGGATTTTGTTCTGGAAGACTGCGAATGACTCGATGGCTCATAGTTTCAGATTAGGTCGACGAAGGCGATGGAGGCGGCGGCAACGATGGCCGTCCTCTCCCAGTCGGGTCGGGGGTGGCTTGGGGTTCGGTCCCAATCTCGCAATGCGGACTCGAGCGGTATAATATAGGTCAATATCAATGAGACGCGTAATAGAGTTCTGTTCTGTTGCGCTTAACTCACACATGTCGAGGGCAGTCGCTGGCTGGCATTTCTGGTTCTCAATGGGCGGGAATGTTCATTTCGGCGAAGATTTGGGAAATTGGGGGCGAAATTGTTTTTCCCTATTGCAGGAAACGGGAGTCGATGATGACGACGACGTCGATGACGGAAATATCAAATGGGTTGATGATCGAATGACCCTGACATCGATTTATGAATGATAACAAATTGAAAAGTTACCTATTGCTTCGTTTCTACTTTATCATCATACATTTTACATTTTTAACTTTAAAATTTCCTTCATAATGTGATGCCATCTATATTTCCCCACAAAATTAAGTGTTTAAAAAATGTGACTCGAACGACATCTAGATTTTCAAAGTGTAACTTCAATTTAAGGATAAATTGTTGCATACAATAGTACCTCGTTAATCAGGATAAAAATCCAGGGAGGCATTCGCGTTGACAGAAATGAAAAATACACCAACGAATGCAGTTCTTTCGAATGAAATGAACGCAAGCTGCGATTGCCCGTCGAGTTATTTATGCGCGTGTACGAACTGCTCGTAAAAGGCGCGTTAAAACTTGATTAAACTTTATTTATAGCCCTATAGAAGCTGCTGGGCGGCCGGCAGGAGCAATCTGTGCTCACGCAACGAGCGCCATCTAATTCCTTCTTTTTTGATATCCCCCCGTACGTTTTCTTCCCCCCAGCATCCGAGTTTCACGACGAAATAGAAGTAGTTTTCATGTAAAATGTTCGCAACTCGTTGAATAATTGAACAGCCTCGATTATTACACAACTGCCAGCAATCATCCAGTTTACTCCTTAAGGAATTAATCAATTAAAACGCCAGTAATAATTAAATGAAAATATGAAAGAAATTTCCCGTTTGATGTCACCCACGAAAATATTCAAACCAGAATAATTTCTAACTTCACATTTCAGCTTTCAAATTATCAGATTAAGATCTCTCATTACAGTTCCCTATAACATTTTGCTAACCTATTTAATCGCATCCCTATTAAATATTGCAGGAATTTCGCGGCGTGTTTGATATGTAAATAGCAATCAAGGACACAATCTGTGGCTTCCCGGCGGCCTTCTGCTTATGAACACATCAATTATAACGCATCATAGAACATCCTCCCCTCAACCCATTCCTCTTTCTCTGCCGCCATCATCATCATCATCCCGGTAAAGCTGCCGCCATTCCCGTGCGTTCGAGCACATCACATCCCTATCATATTCGCGCATTACACGGCGCAAAACAAACCCGCAGCCGAACCACTTAATAAACCGTAGATTTACCTTGCGCGAGCTCGTTAAATATTTAAGACGCTATCATGGAATGCGGCGCGCTCGTGAAGCACGCGCAAATTCGATTTGCATTTCGCACCGACCGAATGCGATGCAGCCGCGCGAAAATAAACATACGTGCCATTAAATCGATACAACAACACCGTACAATAAATCCGGGTTATTGTTGGCGATAAAAGTAACAATTTCACGACGCCATTTTGCTGCCAATTATCACCCAACTAGTTGCGGTAGAGGATTTATCCAGTGATAAATATTTTGTGTGATCGTTGATTTGATTTGAGGTGCAATCGAAGTTACATCAAATAAACTGTCATTTCCGGGGCTCTAAAACAAAATATTTTTAGTATACATTTTCAAAATTAATTTACTTAGTGTAAACACAATGCTGCACCGGAAATTTCAATGGGAGTGGAGCGGAAATTAACATTCAAATGGCATCCACAAAAAGTGGTCAACAACAAAATAATAAAAAAGGAATTTTGCGGATTTATTATTTCGCTTTTTAGAATGGTTCTCGAAATATGCAACTTGGACAGTGAAAATCTGGTTGCCCGGAAGTGAAACTAATTCAAACAAGCCAAACTATGCTTGATAAACTATTTGAATGTTCATCATCATACTTGTCCCCAAGTTATCTACTATTCAATTGGGTTGCCTATGCACGAACAAGTAATCGAAAAACTTGCAAAATTCAGACGAACAATAATGCCTCGCTCGTGTAGTATTTAGGCCGAANACCAAACTATGCTTGATAAACTATTTGAATGTTCATCACCATACTTGTCCCCAAGTTATCTACTATTCAATTGGGTTGCCTATGCACGAACAAGTAATCGAAAAACTTGCAAAATTCAGGCGAACAATAATGCCTCGCTCGTGTAGTATTTAGGCCGAAGTATTGAATGCGCGCATGGGAAAACTTTCGAAGAGCACTAAAGCCCTCTTTTCGCCCACTGATGTGATGTGATGGCGTAAACTTTTCCGAGGGCGCTGCGGTCGTGCGGTTTTCGCGAATCGCTGGTGGTGCTTGCAAAACGATCGCCGTATTTCTTTCCTCGTTGGTTTCTTTTTTTTGCGCCTCGTGCGCGCATATACTTGTGTTTGAGTTTTAAGTAAACGTCGTCGGGTACTAAACTTTTATTTCGAGCCTGCTTTTATGCATGTGCGCCGGGGCGGAAAAGTCCTCGACGATGAGAAATGTGCTGAACAAACGAAGAAGCCGACTCTGAAGACGAATAGCGAAATGAAGCGAATTGTTAATTCGTACACGCGGGATGCTTTGTTATCGGTCGTGTGTGTATATTCATGGAAGCAAAACGCTACAAGTAGCGTAATTGATTGTGGTGAAGGTGCTTGTTATACGAGCACGGTGTTATTTGAGATGGTTTATGGCTGGCTTGCACAACGAGCGACACATATTTGCGAACGCGGCCGTAAAATCGACGATTTATCGCGTCAATTCTGTGCGATATTATGTCGTAATAAACAACGTTGGAAATCTGTAATTCTGTAATTTGTAATCATTTCAAGTGACCTCCAGAGTGTCGTAAATTAATTAATTTCTGGGTTTCGATTACTCGCGATATTCGCAACGATACCAAAATGATGTATAGTGGTTTCAAGTTCTTTGGTCAAATTTATAACCATATAAGATAATAACACAATCCTAACAATTTGGGGCAGGTCAGAGACTTCCATGCCCCAAATTCAAATTCCCAAATAATTAACCCGAAGGTTTTTCCCATAGCGTAAAAACAATTTTCATATCCGTACTCTTGTGATTTTCATCGCTGCGTCTCCGGTGGTGATGTTGATTACTTTTGCGAGGCTTGAGCGGCCGTTGAAGTTAAATGTCACTGCAAGTCCGCTCTCGCAAAAAAGAAGCTGGTGCGATAGGGTGAAAAGTGCTCCATCACATGAATGAGGCAAAAGTGAGGCCCGAGTGCGGACGCGACCAACCGGAAGGTAAACGCGCGCGCAAACATTGTGTCCCGTTGCGCCCGACGTCCGCTCCCAAGAGGGACCACGGGACTTTGGCGCACACGTCGCGCGAATATACAACTTTAATATACTCGTTACCTGTTACCCTTCATGCGCCCGCTAAATTATTCATACGAACGCGACCCCCATGTCGATTGTCAAGCCGAAACGGCCGCTCATGTATCCGTAGCAAAATTGCAATTTTAAAGCGTACACAATGAATTCGCAATTAACTGATTGCAGATGCCCCCGCGTGCAACCAGCACGCAGAAGGTGGAAGTGATAGCTACAAGAGAGTGCTACGTGATAAATTAAAATTAACCAGCAATTAATTAAGGACAACGCCGACAACTTAGCCTCCGATTGTTGTCTCCTCCAGGTTCTTTTGTTGCCGATTCAGGCGCGTTTGTTTTGTTTTGTTTCGCGTGAAGTGCGGACTGCACGCGCACAATGGGAGGGATGGCGCTCTGGTGGTGACGGTGGTGGTGGAGACCTGGTGGCGGCAATGCTATCGTTTTCGTATTTACCTTGACGGGATCGTACGTGGTGTGCACGTAGACGGACGCGCGCCGGCCGCTGATGAGCGAACGGCAGCCGATGGAGCTGCTCCTTCGGCCCGCCATCAGGGAGGTCGTCCAACGACGCCAACGACGACGACGACGACGCTCACGTTGTCTTCCGCTGCACGCGCCATGCACTGCAGCAGCTCCTTCGCGGGCCGCCGCCCTCGACACACTGCTCCGCTGCACCCTTTGCTGCCGCGCAAGCCCTTTTCATCGATCACGCCGCCATCCAGCAGCAGCACGTGCTCCGGATCGCTTTCGGCGGTGGTGCGCATTTCGTTTTTGACTTCTAACCCGTTCCCCACACGACTGTCTCCCATCCATTTCGCTTCATCTAAAACATAAAGTGCACCAATTAATGAATAGGCCAGGTAGTCATTCAGCGATTGCATAAATCAATAAGCAATTTCAGGGGTAATAAATTGCATTTCCTTGGGCGAAGGCATGAATTAGTAAATAGTTGGCCGAAAATCGGTGCGGCAATTGAATCTGGGGCGTCGAATCAACACATTAGAAAATCGGGAGCTGAACGAATAGTTCCAGAGGGATTCCGCATGTAAATCACCTTCGTCTTTCCGCCACAGGACTCAGAGAAGAGAGGAAATTTCGGCTAAAAGCCACCTCCATCCGACACCCACATCTGATCGGTTTGGTGGGCGCGCAAACCACCAAGCCATCGCAACCATCCATCCATCCATCATTCCACCCTTTATCGTGATCGATTGATCGAGCTGACGGCGGCGTCAAAGTCCGACCCACACAACAAATATTCAAATTCGGCGAAAAAATTTTCGTCTTTCTTATCCGATGCTATTATCTACCAGAATTTATCTTTCCATTTGTCAGAAGACATTCCAAGGCAGAAATTCAAAAAATGCTTTCCCACATTTTCAGACATTTAAACTAATTAAATTAATTAAAAGGATTGCTCCTCGTATGATGGAGAATTTCTTGGATTACTTTTAATTTCTGAACCTATTTGTGATACTTGAAAAACTTCCGTTTAATAAAAAACGTCATCAATTTAAAAGCAAAACATTACGTTTGTGTTTTATTACACCTTTCGTGATTTCCTTGCCATAAAATATGAAACGACGAGGGGAAATCTTTCAACGAACAAATCCAAACGGCCCAGTTCATAAATATTTTATGCAGCCGTAATCTTCAACAAATGGATTAATATTAGCGATACACATCGTCGTGTATAGTGCCGGATGATTAAAAGCCTGCCATAAACCTGTAATAACGCCCTGGGAATGCGAAATAAGGTGATAAGCTTCACGTCAGGGGGTGCTACGTTATTGAAATGAAGCCATTCCAGAAAATGTGGCTTTCAATATACGATGTGATTGCGGAAATTATCGTAAAAATGATCACAGTCAACCCAATATATCGTACATTGGTCCCTAATCCTACTCTCATTAATCTTCATCAACGTAGCATAAACATTTCCCTGATATAATTATCATAAAGTTAATTAGGCAACTCATAATTGCAAAATTGATCTTTTGGATTGGCTAACAATGAAAGTAAAATTTAGGTCGTTTTCAATTCGTTAATGACCCAATTCGTTGGGTTTCAACCTGGTTGAAAATGTGCAGTCGTTGGTTTCAACAATTAAAACGCACTTGTGGACTAAAATTGTCCGCAAGCCAGCATTGTTTGCGATGTCAAAGTTCAAGTTTAAAAAATACCTCGTCTTCTTACAAAATCGCCACGACCGGAAGTCGCCATTTGCATAAAAACAAAAGATTTTAATAAATTACGACTTGCACAACACGCGCGCTGTCGCCGCATGGAACTATCCCGAATATCCATTCTTCGCTTCGATGCGACCCTAGGCTGAACGAATTCTTCAACGACGAGTGATAAGCGCGGCGAATGCAAATAACGACGACGGCACCGCCTTCGATTTATTTGGGAAGCTGATTGATAGCACCCAGCGAACAGATCAAACATCATCGGTAAATCAATACAGCCGGAGATAAGACAAGCAGCGCGATTGTTGTGCTCCGGAAGAATTGCGCTCCAGTTTTGTAATGTGGCACACTTAAACCGCGTCCGTTGTGCTCCGAAGTAGACGCACAGAGCATGGAGGTGAAACGGTGGAAGCCGTCCGTTTGGATTCTGATTTGTGGTGCGTTGTGGTGCGCGAATGTGCAGGCCGCTATCCATCAAACGCATTGCTGCGATTTGGGCAAGAACTATGCGAATAGCGATGTGGAATGTGCGCGTATCCAGCCGCCTTTTGATGGGGTTGACGCCAAGGACGAACGGAGTTGTTTGAACACGCTGGTCGGGTGTTGCAATGCGCAGACGAAGGAGAATGACTGCCGATTAGGAGTCAATGATGCTGAAGTCATTGGGGTTTGTCGATCAGCTCCGAATAGCGAACGACAGGTAAGATTCGAATTTGAATACTTAAGAATCATTCCAAAGTCGTGGTTGTAGAAATGTTGCGAGGCTTGCAATTTGGGGAAAACGGCAGCGGCTTCAGGGTCGTGCTCCACGTTCCTGAGCGACCCGTACGATAAGCATTTCAGAAGCTGTTGCGAGAAGTTGCTGCCGAATAACAGCAGGGCCGTTCGACAAGACCAGCCATCGTTGGGGAACTTGTGCGAAATTGAGGATTTGTGCGCTCAAATTTGTATCCCGACAGGGGATTCCTACAGGTGCGATTGCCATCCTGGGTATACCTTGATGGCGGATGGGAATTCTTGTAAAGAAGTCAAAGTCAAGCCGGCAACAGCCAAACGAGGCACTGGGTATGATACGTCCTAAAAAATAGAGATATCAGTAATGAATGGTTACATTTCAGTTGTGAAGATAACAATCCATGTGCGCATAATTGCGTGGATACTGGTGTTGCAATCTACTGCACGTGCAAAGAAGGATATGAACTGGCCAAGGACAAACGAAGTTGTCTAGGTGATCATTTCCACTTCAAACTTCCCCGATGAGTTTTTATATTTTTTAAACTTTACAGATATCGATGAATGTGCACTAGGTCAACACGAATGCCTCGAAGGAGAGGAATGCGTCAACGGGGATGGATACTACGATTGCATCAGCGATGACGATGAAATGGACTACTCCGACATTGACTGCCCCAAAGGCTACAGATACAGTTGGGATAACAAGAAATGCGAAGACATCGACGAATGTCAACTCCCCTTGACGTGTTTACCCGGAGAAGAATGCAAAAACAAGGATGGAGATTACGAATGTATACCTGGTGAACCCATCTGCCCGCCGGGATACTTCTACAAAAGCAGCACTCAGGAGTGCGCTGATATCGATGAATGCGTCACCGGTCAGAATGATTGTAACCAGGAGTCGCAGGTGTGTCTCAATAACAAGGGAAGCTACACATGTGTAGACAAAGCGTCGAAGAAGACGTGTCCCCCAGGTTACATGATGAACCAGGTCCTGCAGATCTGCATTGATATCGATGAGTGCGCCCAAGAGATCCCACTCTGCGCGGCTGATGAGTTATGTGTCAACGAAGATGGTGGACATACTTGTGTCCCCAAGGGTAATGACCCTAAACCCATCACAACCAACTTGATACCATCAATTGGGACTACACCGAAGGTGAAGCCAGCGAGTACGACCACTCAGAAGCCGACATCGACCACGAAGACGACGACCACGTCGAAACCTACGACGACCACGAAGAAGGTTGTGACTACGAAAGCTACAACAACTCCAAGGACGACTACAAGTACCACGACGACTACTACACAGAAACCCACCAGGAGTACTATCAGATCGACCCCAACATTCATCCCGCAGACTCCTTCGAGGAAGCCCTATATCCCGACAACACCTATCTTCCGAAAACCACCGGCTGCAATCTCTTGTAATCGTGGTTACAGATATTCAGAACGCACCAAGCAATGTGAAGATATTGATGAATGCCTTGAAGGTACCAGTAATTGCGATAACTACCAGCAATGCTACAACACCTTGGGCAGTCACCTGTGCAACTGCAAGTTGGGCTTCCGCAAAGACCCGATTACAGATGCCTGTGTGGATGTTAACGAGTGCCAGATGGGTATCAGTGATTGCACTGAAGGTCAACGATGCGACAACACAGTCGGTTCTTATCTTTGCTCCAGGTTAGCGAGCTGTGGCACCGGGTATACCTTAAATTATGAGACGGGAAACTGTGAAGATGACGATGAATGCGCCTTGGGTACCCACTCTTGTGATCGAACGGGTCGCAACTTGGTATGTAGAAACACCCAGGGGTCTTATCGATGTGACCGGGCTTATGTACCACGTCCTCCACCTCCACCTGCAACTCCTCCAACGACTCCACCTCCACCCATAATACGCATCGTGACGCCTCCGCAAGTTGCCCGACCACCAGGTGGTAATGGTGCTCCAACGTACATCTACTTCAGACCGCAATTGCGACCTGGATATGGCTATCCTAACATTACGATTGTAAACTCGCAGAGCAAGCAATGCCTGCCTGGATACTACATGGACTCTTCAGGTGCCTGCCAAGATATCGACGAATGCCAAAGCAATCCGTGTTTGCGCTCTCAAAAATGCATCAATCTCAATGGGCGTTATGAATGCATTTCGCAATTGCATTGTACCGCAGGTTACGAGCTCAACTCATCGGGAGATTCCTGCATTGATGTCAACGAATGTATACGTGGTACTCATAATTGCGACCCGACCGAAATCTGCAAGAACCATGTCGGGTTCTATCGTTGCGAATGTCCTGCTGGACACATCAAACGCGATCGAAGGTGCGTTGATATCGACGAGTGCCAGTTCTACAAGGGCCGGACATGTTCATCGGCGGCGAATTGCATCAACACGATCGGATCGTATTACTGCGAGTGCAAGAATGGATTCCACAAATCCGGGGAGCAATGTATCGATAACGATGAGTGCCAGGACCTTGGACGGTGCGAATTTAAATGCCAGAACACCTACGGTTCTTATAGATGTTACTGTGACCGTGGGTTCACTCTAAATTCAGATAACAGGTGAGCCATGGGACAAATAGTGGTCCAAAGGAATTGCGAAGTTAATTTATGGTTGTTCTAGAACCTGCTCGGATGTGGACGAATGCAAGTTGTTCTCCGATCAATTGAAATGCATTGGGACTTGTATCAATACACCAGGAAGCTACCAATGTGGATGTCCCCCAGGTTTCCGCCTTGGTACAGACGGTCGAACATGTCAAGGTATACCAATTCTACAAAAATTCTAGATAATTTCCAGTCTTAACTAAACCCAAACTTCCAGATATTGATGAATGTGCCAGTGGGCAGAAAAACCCATGCACAGCACCGAATACCATCTGCTACAATACTCGAGGAGGCTACAAGTGCCCTTCAATCGCTTGCCCACCGAATTTCATCATGGATCGCAACCACAAGAGGTAAATTTTACCCGTGCCAATTGGGCAACTTACAACTTAGATGTGAGAAACCTTATGTACTGTGCTTCACGTACCTTACAGTCGTTGCAAATATGATGCGGAGTCCTGTCGGTTCTACGGCAGCTGCGACAACCGGGAGGCCGACCAGATCGGCTACCACTTCTTCAACATCGCCGCCAACACGCAGATCTACGACGAGCCGATCAAGTTCTTCAAGATGAACGGGCCGAAGCATTCGAAGGTCGACTTCAAGCTGGACGTGAAGGAGGTGAACTGCCCGCGAAGCGTGGAGCCGGCCAGCATCAGGAACTTCCGCATGGACGAGGAGGACAACAGCGCGACGGTGTCGATCGTGAGGACGCTGCAGGGCCCGCAGGAAATCCACATCACGTTGCAGATGCAGATTTACAATCACAACATATTGGCGAATACGATTTTGTCGAAAATCGTCTTCTACGTATCGGAGTACACATTTTAGATAGACCGTCATAGACATAAGATTTGTTACTTACTTAATTTCCATGTAACCTTTTGTACGTATCATTTTGGTGTAGGCGTTATCAGCATTTTGCATTACATACGGCCATTTTGTGAACGCGGATTACGCAAATTAAAGAATATTACCTACTCAATCGACGCTTGCAAACCAACAATTTCTTCTTCCCCAACACAATTATACCTGCTCCTCCTCTCCATGAAGTAGTCCGCTGCTCGAACACCCGCAATCAGCACACTTCTTCACAAACTCGACCAAAATTCTTCAATCACGTTCACAAAAAGGACGCCACAAAAAACAACTGCAAAATAACAAACTCATGAAACAAATGCCGCTCGACGGTTAGCGTCGGTTACAAAATGCGACGTTGCCAGTTGTCATTTTCAGTACTGCCAACCTATTTTGGTAACTAACCCAAATCCCTAACCAAGGATTAATAATTATTTTTTAAATATTTAAAACATTTAAATAAAGCAAGGAATCGAATGATTTACATACAAGGAAGTAAAATCATGTTGTAACTTTTAATAACATGACTTTAACAATCATCCTGCTCACCCTCGAAGCAACTCATTCAACAAACCAGTTCCACTTATTGAACTGATAAATCCAGTCATTTTTGAATTAATTGAATAACAACCAAAGAATTTTTGGCTTCTTTGATAATTTTCCACCTACCCAATCGATGCTCCGTTCCTACTGCAGCCACCAACGCAGAACCATCGCTTGTAAACGCCAAGGAATTCACAAATCCTTGCACAGGAACCGATAACAATGGAGTCAACGTCTTGGAACCGTCACCCACCTTCCATAGCTTTACATTTCCATCACATGAACCTGTAACAATAAAATACTATCATAAAATATGCAAAAAACAAATACAAAGCGTTACCTGAAGCAACCAGATCCGTATTAACAAGAACAGCTAATGCTGAAACCCAAAGAGCTTCTCCACTTGCTTCATCAACCCCGTGAGCGTCTTTTACCACGCAAATTGGCTTCTTCTTATTAACACCCCAAACGGATATCTGGCCGCTGTCTCCTCCCGAAATGAATGTTTCCTCGTTTAGCAACTTGATTGCATCGATACTACCAGCGTCCCCGTTGTAGATCAGTTGCGAATCCTCTGGAATCTTCCACATGCGAATAGACGCGTCTCGACCTCCAGCTGTAATCGCTCGTTCTCTGTTGAGGGCGTCGATAGCTATGACGCTGTCCATGTGCCCATACAATGTCTCAGCGTAGGCCAATTCGTCCAACGACCATACTTTCACAGATCTATCAGCGCTAGCTGAATATAATGTATGCGTGCCTCGGCGAAACGCCAAGCCATTGATGGAGTTCTTGTGGCTGTAGAGTGTTTTGATGTGTGTGAAGTTCTCTGGGTTCCAAATTTGAATATTCGGCGTGGTGTCGCCGACAGCGAGGAATTGGTTATCATATGAGAGTGCCATACATAGAATTGAAGCACTATGTCCTTGGATAACCTTCTTTGGCTTCTTTACATATGGTAGAGAAGCAACCTTTTGCTTCTTTATCAGAGACCATTTAATGATACCTCCATTCTTACTTCCAGAATATGCAAATTCACCATCCTGGCTCACACATATGCATGTGACACTGCCCTTATGTTCTTTTCCTTTCAAAATTGTGATTTCACCATATGATTTGCAGGTGTCTGCAACTTTTGAGCGAAACTTTCCTGTCTGCTTTAAATGGTCCTGGAATAGCCTCAATTTCACCTTTTTGTCATGCTCATCTTGCTCCTCCTGTTCAAGCTCTTCATTTTCACGTTTTCTTCTCTCTAAACATATAGAATACAAGTTATGAATCAATAGTTAATGGATTTGTATCATTTTACCTTGGGCTTCTATTTCCTTCAAATATACTTTAGCAAGTCTCAATTTCTTCTCCTGTGCTGTCTCATTGTCATCTTCTGATTCATAGTCTACATTATTGTTGCTGTTGATGTCTTCGTCTTCACTGCTGGTTATGTCTTCATCTTTTGAAGGTGGAGCAATATTATTGCTTGGTTTCTGCAGTTTCTTCTTCCTTTTGATTCCCTTTGCTGGCCCCTTCTGATTTCCCTTGTTTCTGATGAAGAAAGACATAACTAATTGTTAATATTCACTAATAATAACTAAACAACCGCATTTGTTGAAGAAACAAATGAGCACATGAATCGATAAGGTTATGTTTACACTATTACGTTGATGTGCCACCAGGGGTCGCTACCTGATTTAAATCCGAATATTTAGAAAATTCGTTTGATTTCATAGAAACAACGAACTTAACTAATTAACCAAACCTATTAATGCACAGAGATAGCTATTTTTGAATGATTACGTAAATAGCGAGTTAAGTACTTGAATGGTTGGAAATAAGCAATTTATACGTTCGCAAATTAGTTGCAAGCCAAACTTTACGAAACTAACCGGTCATGTTAAACTATGAGATATTGATCTCACAATATAAACTTTTTAGATATATGTGCCGTATCGATTTTAAGTTTTAGAACCAAAGATAGTCAGATCTCCTCAATATAACACAGCCAAAACCTCAAACGCAAACGTACAACTTCTATGTTCTTTACATGGTGCATCACAAGACAACGGTGGCGTTGCGATCAGTTTTCGAAAACACTAACTAGTTAGAAACCGGCGTGCAGATGTCGGGCGCGCCGTTGTTTTTATGCACACTTGAGATGCTAACGTTTTTTGCTAATGCTCAGCGAGCGCTAGCATGAATCATGAAAAACTGGTCGCGTCCGTTGTCCTGGCCGTAGCTCTGCTGGGAACGTCACGACAGCTTTATCCGCATTAAAGCAGAAATTATAAGTGATATTGCCAGTGCATTTGGAGGTCACATTGATAGAGGGACTCGACCGAATCGACACCTGCCGACTGCAGGTAGCATACGTATAAAACAAGTGAAGAACGCAATCTCGCCACTCGCTGACGATGGCGGCCACCAGTGTTGTGGTCTTGGATCGCGGAAATAATACGACGTGCACGATTAATCTGCATGGTAAGTACGCGAATTCGTAGGCCATTTATCGCTGGCTTAGATTAGCTAGTGATTAGTGCGTGTCCTTCTACAATGTCACAAAAAACTACGTAAAAAACATGACATAACCTCAACGTTTTTTGTTTATACTCTTCGTACGAGCGTTTTTTATGAAAGTAATTACGTTATTTTAGGTGCCACCGTTGTTTCATGGCGAGTTAACAACCAGGAGCAACTTTTTGTGAGGTAATTTCACCAAATTTACGTCCTAGTGATGAATTTAACAATTTTATGTAATTCCAGTAAGCAGGCTGTGTTTGATGGCAAAAAAGCGATTAGGGGCGGTATCCCTTTTGTTTTTCCACAATTCGGGGCATGGACATTCGGGCCACAACACGGATTTGCGCGACTTGTGCGTTGGCACATCGAGAAGGCGCCGGAAAGGTTACCAAGTGGAGATGTTGAGGCAATCTTCTCATTGATGGAGAGCGACTACACCAGGTCAATGTGGAACTACTCGTAAGTCATCAAAATTTATGAATGTGATAAAATTTAACATTTATAATCGATTTAGATTCCGTCTAACGTATCGGCTGATACTGCGCGAGAAGGAGTTGCACTTCAACATCGCCATTTACAACCCCAGCAAGGATCTGACCTTCAGTTTTAATATGCTCTTACATACGTACTTCAAAGTTCCGGACGTCCGGCGCTGCCAAATTACTGGGCTGCACGGCTGCACTTTCATCGACAAGACGCGCGATGGGGCCATCTATCAGGAAGGTCGCGACGTGGTTACGATTGGCGAATGGACGGATCGCATCTACCAGAATACGCCGCATGAACACATCATCACGAACGTCGTTTCTGGTCGGAAGATGCGCATCCAGAAGTACAACTTTCCCGACACGGTCGTCTGGAATCCGTGGGTGGAGAAGGCGAAGGACATGGGGGACTTCGGCGACGACGAATACCCAAACATGGTGTGCGTCGAAGCGGGGCACGTTTCCAGCCCGGTGATTCTGCTCCCAGGCACCGCTTTCGAGGCGAGCCAAATCCTGCAGGTCATGTAAACCCGCAGCGACCTTAGGCCAATGTCCAGGAGGGGGAATCCCAGCCAAGAGGTCTACAACATCCAATCTTCTCCCTATTACAAGATAAGAGTTGCGGCGTTAACACAATTATTGAATTAATGTGATTACTAATTTGATTACCATACAATGTGGTAGGGAATGTCGGTCGCCTCTTGGCATTGACATATTTGAATCATTCCGCGCGTTTTCCCCATTGCATTTCGCTCGTGAATACTATTTATTTATTACCCGTGTAGCTGAGTGCTTCAATCAAATGCATCTTCTATGTTAGCGAATCTTTTATTGTAATTAATTTAGTCGTAAGTTTTAGTTTGCGGCGTGGGGGAAGCACTCAGCGGAATAATTTAGTAAAAATCGTTGTTTTGTTGTGTGCAATTTTAACCTGGACATCATTACGACACAAATACAATCGGGGAGAACGCGAGCAACTAAAGCAATAGGTTTAGTAACACATACTATTATGATATGTTGATAATGATAACGAATGGTGGATTGTACATGTCTTGACCAATGCGTCAATTCTTATAGCCTTACATGGTATACGACTGGTTGTAGTTTGTAGCGTCTCGAAAAATCTCTCTGCATTTTGAGTGCATCATCTTTGTGCAATAGAAAACCGATCCGGCGCGTCCGACATGCGCCAATGCTGGACGCCGATAACCAATGCAATTATTATCCCGATGGGCGCGATTTTAACCATTTTACACGTGTATAACATTATATATAAATATTGTATATTGTACGCATTTAATAATGTACGATGCTCTATACGAATTTTTCATATTCATCCAGCAAAACAAACGTAACAATTGAATGTGGGGGACGCAGCAGACGTGTTTTGTATTTACGAATTGTATTTTATAATTGCGGTGATATTGATTGATTGATTCGACTTTTGTTGTTGACACTGTGTTATACCGTTTTTGTATTTGAGCAGATCTGGTATATTAAAACCAATAATTACGATTCGTTCGAATTGATGTAATCCACCAAAATATTTGCGAATCAAACGTGTAAATGCAACTTCACGCTGATTAATTGCGCACGTCGCGTTTGGGTATAATACAATAAGTTTTTAGGTGTATTATAACGTTCTATGTAACTATAAACTCCCGCTACCGAGAACTGTGCGCTCTGCACTTGCAAATACTCCTAGAAAATTAATATCGTAGTTTATGGGCGTCCGAAGGTGGTGCTGCACTTTTTCCGTGTATTGCTATTAAATTTTATTGTCGCCATGCTGCACGACGACCGACGTGCACAAGCGGCGCCCGTGAAGTTATTGTACTGCGAGTTCAAGACGATTTTTACAAGGGATGCTATAAATTATAACTGTATATAATCCCATTGTGCTGTTTGCGAGCGCATTGATCAGTTTCTATTCGATTCTATTGCGTTTCCACGTCTTCGCTAATCGGTTTTTGTTTCGCGTTCTGGGTGCGCGCGCTGGGAGAATGCCGAATGAAACGATGGACGGGTTACAAGTGCAATTAAAATATTAAATGCATGCGGTCGGCTCGGCGAAAAAATGCGCGCACCGATGGAATGCCAACATCTTGATGCGTGAGCATCGTCGTCGACGGATGCGTGCAGTGCACTCGACTAAACGAAGACAATTAAAATCCATTGTCGTAAAGCGTACGCTTGGTGCTTCTTCGGCAGCGTCTTCGCCGCCGCCCATTAAACTACAACGCGTACTGTATAATCAACAGCAGTCCGACGTCTTCGTCTCTTCTTGTCTCTATATGCACCTTTTCATATATTTATGCCGCGACATTTTTGCCGGGCGAACGCGTGCAAAAAACGGCCAGATTGCCATTGACGTGATTACCATACGGCTGATTCGCGTAATTGTTATTGCGGCCGCACCGATCCCCAATAATTATGTAACGCGCTCGATTGTTTATTGCGATTTTTTGCGCTTCGGCCGGCCCGATTCATCTAATCTGATGCGACTGGACGCGGCGCAATCTTATCATTTATCTAAATAACATTAATAATCATAACGCTGGCTGGTGGCGGCCGGCACCTGAGCGCAAAACTCCAGCCGCCCATTCAGTTGGCGGCGTCCTGGAGACGCGACAGATCACACGGTGTCGTGATCGAAGCGGGCGAGTGAACGCGCTGCAATGTGCACTGATTCGTGAATTGAAATTTTGCGCCCGGCGTCGTGCCAATCAAGGCAATAAATCGAATTCATCGTAATTGGTCACCTGCACCATCCACGGCCGACGCATTGAGATCTTAATTATTCATTATTATAATCATTAGGTAGGTGTCTAATTAACGTTCTCATTAGTGCACTACTTTTGCTTATGCAAACAAACGATTTTCTAAAAAGTACAAATTCCTAGTTTCAAACTCAAATTTCCATATTCTCCACTATTATTTTTTCATTATAATTGAATGCAGTTAACAGCTATCGAAACGATTGTTGCATAATTTTTCAACAGTAACCATTCAATCAATTGCTTATTGGACATTAACATGACCTTGACTAGTGCAAAAATAATTTCGAATTTACATTAGAGACATTTCTCTATATACATATAAATTATCACCAATCAAAGTTGATTGAAGTTAAACCCGAAGGTAATTGTTTATCAGTTTAATCCTAAGAATGTTTATCCATTGATTAACTCACAGTTGACCTTGCACCGTATTGCGGTAATTTAAAACAATGAAATTTCGCATTCGTCTAACTTGCAAACAGAAAAAATGGTAAATTATCAACAACTCTACGAGTCTAATTCAACTGAACTTGCAACAAGCAATAATGTCAATTGTGCGCACACAATACGCCAGATTTACATATAATTAATAATATAAATGTACATAATAGGCAATTGCCCATTGTGCGTTTGTAGCGCAATAACTTAATTGTAATCGTGCCATAGTTAAGAGAATAATTTATAATTTTTACAAACTGGAATATTCCACAATGCGTTCTTGTATCGTACACAGTGATAGCTAATTTACAACAAGTTCGATTAATACAAAACGCCAATTAAACTGAACGTGGAAACGAGATCAAGGTGAGTTTCGAAGTCAAAAAAGGCTGCTCATGGCGATTTCGCTAATTCTAAATGTTAGTGCGTGAATATTTAGCGTTTTTTTTTCCTTCTCGATGAATAATTAATGAGGTGGATCTACCCACGTGTGCAAGTTCGCATTTGTTCGCGAAACCCCCGGATTGGTTTGATTCCCGGACGGATTTTCAATACGAATTAATTCGTTGGAACTTTCCAGATGGATAAAATTACGAATTCATGTCGGACAAAATAACGACATTTTTCTGGTGCAGCTGAAGCGTTTCTGCAGCCAATTGCAGGAAGTGGACGTTATCATAAACAGTTACAAGTTATGCGCGTTTCGTAATTTCGTTTGTTGGACATTGCAGTGTGTTCGTTGCCATTTTATCGTTGTTTATTGCCGGTGGATATGAGCGTATGACCATATGGAAGAACGACGCGAGATGTCATTTGTTTTTGACTTGGAGCGCAAGTTGGCGGTTCAAGAAATCAATGCAAAAACGCACTTTTTAGCTCCTTTTTTGCAGCAAACAATTAGCGATATGTAATGGCGGAGCATTGGCCGATGCGCGCAACCTGGGAATTAACTTATTTTATGTGCCATCAAAGCAAATTAAATGCGAAATGGTTGTTTTGACGTTGGACGTTCGAGCGGGCACGTCCACGTCGATTCTATGAATATCTAAGTGCACTTAGCGCGCACCTGAGATGTAAATGCAGAGAGATTTTCGCTTGAGAGTTCGTCGAGTGCATAAATCGTCGGCCTGCTTTGCCTCACCTGTGATTGCATTCCCATTATTGCTTTATTCCATTAATTTACTTATTGATATGTCGACTTTATTGCACTCCCATCTTGGAGCACTTCATTTTTCAGCTAGCTTCCATAAAAA